>JACXVL010000439.1:5989-26780 GCA_014898675.1 Athelia sp. TMB | reverse complement strand
ATGACTGAGGGAAAACTTGCTACTGCTAATTCTGCGTGGCCTGCGTTCGGTTTCGCCAAGGAGGACAGCATGACGTGGAGCACACTACCCACGGAGAGCCAGCGTGACACACGGTCTACTCAAAATGTCACTGGGAACACTGGAGACTCACGCAAAGAAGGCGAACTCACACAAGATAGAGAAATTGATGAACTGGACGATGATCTGATGGTCGGTGAAGATGATCTCCAGGATAGTGATTTGGAAGACATTCTCGCCGCTGGACAGTCAACGGTCAGCTTGGTCAAGGTAATTCATATAATACATGTGATTTTTCACTGAAAGCTGACGCTGCATAATAGGGCAAAGCGGTCGAAAGAAGCCAGAGTCAAATGTCGATGGCTTCGACGTCTGATTCGTCCCAGTCGCAGGCTGGATGGGTCAGCCAGGCGACCAAGCTTGTCAGTAGTGTCTTAGGTGGAAGCAAGAGCAAGAAGCCTCAGGTGCCCAGCCTTCAGAGAGCCGCACTGGCAGCCAAAAAGGTCTGTGACGACTTCAATGGATATATATTTCCTCCTTACATGACTATATTATAGGAGCAAGAGGAGAAGGACAAGAAAGCGGCGCGTGCAAAGGAAACGGAAACTCGACGCCAGCTTGCTTTGCAAAAGAAGGCCGAAGAGGATAAGGCTAAAGCCCAGGAAGAAGAGCGGAAGATGAAAGATGAACGTGAGAAGCGCAAAAGAGAGCGTGATGAGACGACTGACAAGAAACCACTCAAAACTACGGCCAAGAAAGTATGTCCGACCCATTACGTTACTTGCTTTCCCGAGTTGCTAACAGATCACTAGGAGGAAGATACATCGAAGAAACGTAAGACCACAGTTGAGGCTGAGAAGAAACCCGTCGAAACAAAGAAGCCGCCATCCAAAGATGTAGCACCATCGCGTATGCCCCAACCAGCAGCGCCCTCGGCCCCAAAATCCATCGCACCTGCGAAATCTGGGTTCAAGCCTTCCACGTCCAACCAAGTCCTCGCTTCGTCGGCTGTTTTCAATGTCCAGCCTTCGAGTGGCTCGGCACCCGTGAAGCCAGCCGACGTCAAACCTCCGAAACCTTCTGCTGCTGCACCGGCTTCTTCTATAAAGGGTAAGGGCAAAGCAAAGATGCCAGAAGACGATCTTGCGCAACCATCCCACCAACTCAAAGATCAGATGGCTGCCCGAGCCAAACTCCAACTTCAGGCAGCCAAACAGATCCCCGAGTCGACCGAAGATATCGAATTACCAGATATCAACAGCGAATATTCTGACTCAGAAGATGAGGACCGGCCTCGTACATTTGATCCGCCGAACTGGGCGCAATCTCCTGAGCTGCGACAGCAGCTGGAGAGACAAAGTAGGGTCAATCCCGACGACATTTTCGGACCTGTCAAACCGCTGCGCATGGAGGAGGTATTTAGGACTAGGCAGAGCCGTTTCAGAGCTAGAACTAGTTCTGCTAACTGGACTGGCACTGACCGGCTTACTGTGGAAGAGGAGAGAGAGTATGTTCGGAGGATGGGTTTCCGTTGAGCAATGCATATGGACATGATCACAATTCATATAATATTATTCTTGCATTTTATGTACCTTACAATATGCCTTGAAAAGATGTCACCCATGCCGATTAATTCAATGAGCCCTCTCATTTTGATTGTTTATACCGTTTGCCGTCGATGTGCTCGGGCTGTGGCGCCCACCAAGCACAAGTCACTCGACTGATATTGCTGTATTTGTGTCCAGGCTTACACTTATAGGGTCACATGAGATCATGGACAGTCTACTTGTTTGATCAGCCCTTGTGAGCCATTCCGCCAAATTTACCTTGTCGCGAGTTTGATTCAGCAAACTCGTTGCAATTGAGTGCAGTGGCTAACAACTCTGGTGGAGATTTTCAGCTGAGCCTACAATGATAGGGGTCAAATGAAGTCACAAACGCGTTCAACGTTCAGGGCCGGTCGCTGTCACTCGTTCACCGCTTTGTCCGGACGGGGCCAGTGACTGACCCTACACACTCAACATTGTTCATATCCGCAACCAACAGGCTCAATCTCTGCCTTGATACGATCGCTTTTTCAATCCATTTTCAATGGCGTACTCTTCGTCATCATCGCCAGAAATCTCGGTTGCCCCAGCATCCCAAGACCACGACCAGTTTTCATATAAATCTGCAACCCATGACGAAGTGCTTGAAGACCTGTCAAGGTCCGCACCAAGGATCTCAATAACGCCTCGAAATGATACTCACCCAGTCATAGCCGATTCATTCTTAATCTCCCAGACGAGGAGCTGCAATCCCTCGAAAGAATATGTTTTCAAGTAGAACAAGCGTGCGTCTACCAACATGCCATCTCCCCTTACATGCTCAATCTCAACAAATAGGCATTGGTTCTATGAGGATTTTATCCGAGAAGAGAACCCCAAGTTCCCCTCCCTTCCTCTGAAGAAGTTTTCCGCCATGCTATTTCATGCATGTCCACTCCTACACCAATGGAGTCATGATCATGAACAGGCATTCAACACATTCATGCAGTACAAAACGCGAGTACCCGTATGTGGTGCCATCATGCTGAATGATACCTGGGAAAAGGTATGGCACGATCACTTTGGTCTTGAGTGATCGGACTAATCTCAATGCTTGGAATAGTGTGTGCTAGTGAAAGGATGGAAGTCATCATCGGGATGGGGTTTCCCGAAAGGAAAGATCAATGAGAGTGAACCATCCCACATATGCGCAATACGAGAGGTGATTGATCAATCAGGGTGGACATTATGTTCGCCGCTAACATGCCTTTCAGGTCCTTGAAGAGACGGGTTACGATCTTGCAGGACAATTGGATCCACAAGATGTGATCGAGATGTCTATCAAGGAGCAGAAAATATCTCTATACATCGTTGCTGGAATTCCAGAGGACTATGCTTTCGAGACGAAGACTCGGAAGGAGATCAGCGTGTGTAGCTCCTTCAAATCACGTCTCTTGCAAATATTGACGAAACGCGCTACGGCAGAAAATTGAATGGTTTCGGCTGACTGATCTGCCAACATGGAAGAGAAACAAAGCTGCTCCGGGAAAATTCTACCTTATATCCCCTTTCATCGGGTATGGATTTCGGGATGTCACATAGGTTGCGTTGGCTAACTTTCTTTGCAGCGCTTTGAAGGCCTACATTAACGAGCGAAAGCCTCGTGCTGGAATGCGCAAGACACCCACAAAATCCAAGAACGGGACAGTCGCTCACACACGACAGATACATTCACGTCCTGCTCAGAATGCGGGTACAAACTGTGACACTCTCGCCCAAGATTCCAGCTCTCAGTCATCTTCTGCAGAGAATGGTGGGCCATATACTCCCTCACCTCAATACACAGCGGCTACACCCTATCAGAGCTCTATAGCACATGTTGTCGATCATCCGGAAGGAGGTGCGACAGCCATGGATTCCAACTTGACCCGTCTCCTCAACTCGCTGTCCATGTCAGTCAGTGTGCCGGATCTTGGCGCCGGCGACAAGATGCTTCCTACTGCCGTTTCTAATGAGTTTAAAGCTTCAGTCCCACCTGCGCCTGCTCCTAGATCTCCCTCGCCTGTAAACTCTCCCCCAGCGCGAGAGGCAGATTGGTCTTCGACAGTACCTAAACCTCTATCCCAGCGACCTTCTGATGGCGGTCAGACTCCATCTCGAAGTGGTTCGTTCGGTCCACGACCACTTCCTGATGGCTTAAACCTGACCTCACGATCTTCTGATCCGTCATCTTCACTGTCAATCAACCCTCACCAGAACGGATCCTCTGCTGTACTGTCAGGGCCACCTTCAGCTGCGTCGCTGACCGCTCCCTCCATATCGTCCGCGACATCTTCTGGCCAGCATACACCCTCTCGACGCGGCTCCAGTACGGCAGACATATCCCCATACCTTTCCCGACCTTCCGCTATGCCTACCTCTGGGAAAAGACTCAAACAGCTGGCGCTGTTGGAGACTTTAGCAGACGAGTCCGACCGAATGACCCCACAACTGGGCAATCGCGAGCCTCTCCCGCGTGTACCGAGCCGCGGCGTGGCAGGCTACCCTGCGCGCGCTCCTAGTCGTAGCGTCGAAGGTTACTCCCCACGCGTGCCCAGCCGTGGTATCGCAGGTTACCCCCCGCGCGTACCCAGCCGAGGCGTAGCAGGCTATCCACCACCCCTAGCAAACACGAGACCGTACTATGCACCTGCACCGTCGGCCTCGGTGCCGCCGCCCTCCAACGACCCTGACCTCCGAGTGATATACTCTTCCAACCACGGCCCCGCCCCGCCACAGGGCGTACCGTATCCTCCCCAAGCGCGACCGCCTCCGCCTCCCATGCCCATGTACAATAACTCATTCCAGGTGCGCCCGCAGACCAGCCAGGCCATGCACCCTGGTCTCGGTATTGGCCACCAGGGCCACACGCCTGGCGGGCCGCGTGCAGCGAGTATGCACCAGAATCAGCTACTCTCCCTCATTTCTGGTAACGGGCCGCAAGGCCTCAGCATGCCTCCGCCCGGCCCACCGATGGGTGCATATCCCTCCATGTACCGCCCGATGGGAGCATACCCTGTTCCCGGTCCCCCTCAGCCGCTTCAACACCCCATGGCGTTGCGAGGTGCACCGATGTCGATGCCGCCATTTAATATGTATCCAGCACAGCCGCCTTCCGCACCCGCTCCAATGTATGATCTCCCCGCCGGCTCCGTGAACTCGAATCTGCTGTCGATCCTCAACGGCCGGCCGGCCACAGCAGCGGGCAACTCAGCACAATCTTTTAATTGATCTCGCACTTCTTGCTTGACTATAAACAATAAATGTCTATAATCTCAGGACTTACAATTGTTTCCTCCCACTATTCATTACTCGTCATCCCCCTCCTTCACTCGCATCGGTTATTATTTGCTATCTGTCCGCGCTCATTACCGTTCCCATTTCATCATCATTTGCAGCTATGTGTTCGTTTATATCTCGCACTGTCAGCCTTGCTATCCGTTCTTTCGCCACGTATCTCCATTCCACAGTGTAGCTACCTGCCACTTTCTAGCAAAATGAAGTGGATCATTATTTCTGTCCACGAGTCCAATGCAAGATTAGTCCTATATAAGAGCAATCGAATGATTGGCTCGCAATATCCACGATTGCAGATATCTTAATTGAGTCCACCAAGCTTCCATGCCTCCTGACTTCGTTACTATGTACTAGTCTTCCGAGAGCATTCTGCTGCGGGGAATGCTGGGGAACGGATCGGGAACCGAAACCCTGAGGCCTGAGGCCTGGTGCCGGCAATAAAATTATTGAAATGCTGAGGGCTCATGGTGACGATGTCACCATGAGCCCTCACAACGGACGGCATTGGAGCGATAATGCTCGGCTTGCTGACCTGATCTTGGCCTATTGGGCACTGACCGTGAGCGGCGTATCACAATTGCATCGCCCGTGCGCAGATTTGTGCAACTCCGTCGTGCGGCGTGTCACTCCATCGGGGGCCTCGGGGCCAGCTCCCGTTAGCATCTCAGTTAGGACCTACTCCAGGAGGCGATGCCAAGCGGCCCAAGCCTCAAGGACTTTGGACGTAAGTAAGTTTCATAAGTTGGCCCTAAGGGCTGTCGAGTGATCAGAAGAACTTCACCATGCGATTTGAATATTGAAGGCATTAAGCTTCTCGTGATTAGCAGGTGGCGTATGCTAATCCAGGGTCCAAGGCGCGAGCCAGGGTCATCCAGAAATAAATACAGTCCCTTTCACATTCAACGGTCGTATACGGAAAATGCAGCGAGTCGACTCCAAGGGGTGGCCAAGACTGACCCGCAGCAAGGATTTGATGACCGCGTGGCGTCACGATGTTCACGGGTAGATACATGGTCCGTAGTGGTACACAATATTAATCAAGCCCACTCATTGAATTTGAAAATAGGACAGATTAGCGCAGCTTGCTTGCAGGTGTCGAAGACCTAGGACAGATAATGCTATCAGGCAGAGTTGAACATGTTGCCACCAAGGTTTGGCAGTGGCTGTAAGTTCAACAGTGCCCTGGGCGCTTATCCATAGCATGACGTCGACGCACAACTCTGACAGCGTCATGGGCCGTTTTTCGCAGAGGCCCCAACACCCAATTTCCAACGCTCGCATGCTTGTTTCTACGTTATATTATCCACTTTGCTCAATTTCTAATCTTCCCCACCTTCCCTTTCCTCACTATGGATAAAGTGCGAGATGCAGCTCAGAAAGTCCAAAATACTCTGCGTCCAGCACCAGCCGCGCGCGAGCCCTCTGTCGCCTCTGTCCGCCTTGCTCCGCGAGATCACGTAGGCGATGTTGAGTCGGGCCAGGGCCATTCCAATGGGGGGCTATTCAAACGCACGATACCCACAAGAACGGCAACGGGCAGCTTACGACCCTTGCCTGCAGGCGGCGACTTCTTCAGCAATGTCATGAACAACGTGCGAGGGTTCGTCCAGAGGGGCCCAAAGCAACCTCCCAAGCCAGCGGAGGAAGAGTCGGACCCGGAAGCCCTAGCGAGGGCGCGTTTAGCAAAGGAACGGGTTGAGTACGATCAACAGGTGTTGGATCTGCTTGATTGCATTGGTTTGCAACTTTCTCAGATACTTGGAATATCTTACTAAAGCACGCATTAGACCCCGAGGTATCGACGCTCTCTACACTTGGTGACCTACAAAACTCCCTCTTCGTGCCCAATCTCGGGCGCTTTGTGAACCGTACCCGGTACCTCCAGCTATCCAAACCTGACCACTCCAAATGCGACATGGACGCGGAGCTCGATGAGGCCGCGTCGCCCGCAGGTGGGGGACAGCCGTTTTACAAGAGGTTTTTCAAGCTCAAGGGCAAGAAACACGAACACAAGCCCGAGTCACAGCCAGCGCAGGATGGTACCGTGGAAACAGCAAACCCTCACCCTGACGAGGACGACGACGAGCCAGTGGCGCGCGGCGAGTTCCTCGTTCTGCCTGATGGGTTGGTTGACTGGGATCAGTGGACGCCCGCAGAGCGCGAGGAGCTCGACGACTATGTGCGCCACCTGCTGCATAGCCGCAAGTGGAAGCTGCGGCGTACTTGGCGCGGATTTAGGCAGTACTTCAAGACGCGTGAGTTATCCATATATCTATAAGAAGATCCATTGAGGCTAACTGACATGGTCACGCAGCACTGGGCGCGTTTGTGACGATATATGCGAGCCTGCTGACGTTCTGGGGCGCTGCGTGGGTACTTTTCATTATCGGGTGGTTGCCGTCTGGTGGGCGCCAGGCATACTTTCAGGAGATATGCGACGAGATTTTGACGGCGTTGTTCTGTGTCGTGGGTAGTACGTGTTCTTCTTTTCCAATCTCGCTCGTTCCTCAGGGCTGATAACCTCACAGTTGGGTTGGCGCCATTCAGAACAGTGGATACATACCACATGAGTGCGTGTTTTCCTGATCCTGCAAACAACTCGCGATACTGACGAGAGTACGCAGTTTACATAGAAAAGTTTCACCGCAAGACATTACGACTATACCGCGAGGCGGGCGCGCCGCCGCTGCCTGATGAAAACGATCTTCCTGATCCGCTGCGCCGTCGGCAGACTCCCGGGCAGCTCGAGAAGCAGGTAGATCGCATGCCAGACAGCTGCATCGAGAATGGAAACGGAAGCGGAAACGCGGACGGAGTGGTGGTGCGCGCACCAGTGCTCAGCGTCCAAGAACAGGCTCTGTTTTTGTACCACCAGCAAAAGTTCGCTAGGAGTCATAGTGAGTGCCATCTCGCACACTTGGATCGCGCAATTGATGATAACCTTCAATGCAGCTTTCTATCGACCGCACGAGACGGCCACACACAAAGCCTTCCCGCACGATCTATTAGTGGTCGTTGTATGCCTACTCGACTTCCATTCCATCTTCCAGATTGCTCTCGGTTCGACGACATGGTCAATCTCGTATCACCACGATTATAAGCACATTCTCACCGCTATCATACTTTCATTTTCAATTTGCTGCAACATCACAGCGGGGCTCGTGATCACCGTCGGGAATAGACGCACGAGGAAGACGGCCGTCCTTGAGGAGCGTTTGAGAAAGGCTGTCACAGAGGAGGCCGTGAAGCGGAAGGCAGCGCAGAAGGAGAAGGATAGAGCGGAGGGTAAAACCAAAGGCGATTCTACTATGCACTCGCACCCAGTGAAGGGCACGCGAGGGACCAGGGATCAGCAGGGCGAGGAAGAGGGGGACGAGGTCATGATGAACGGCGTTTGATCATACCATGAACCTGTGCATTACATTCACGATCAGCATTGGACTCATACACTGATTTTATAGACACGACTATTTATACCCTTGTATCTTGAAGTTGCTATCAATTTGTATGTCTTACCTTAAGTACTAATCACCAAGAAATGTGCAATGATTCACGTGCGTCGATATGGAGCGCCGGCGCTTTTAGTTTCCACAACAGTCCGCCTTCTGAAACTTTTCATTCCCCCTGTCTTCGCTGTCCTCTTCCACTCTTTTCTACATTTTGTCGTTGATCGCCCATGGGAAGTAATTGATACTAGGATGCTCAACGGTAGCGGTATCAAATTATTCTCGGGTTCGTCTTGATTCGCTTTACGATACCGCCTTATCTTGAACTGTGTTGTTTGCAGGAACGAGCCACCCAGAGCTCGCCGAGATCATAGCACGACGGTAGCTACAACAGCTTGCTGTGGGCCTTTTTACAAACTCATACCGCGCTGGTAGTCTCGGTATATCGGTGGGCAAGGCGCAGGTGTCCAAGAGCGGCATTGGCGAGACCAGTGTGCGGATTGTGGAGTCGGTGCGCGAGGATGATGTGTACATCATCAACACTGGGTGTGGGGAGGTCAACACGGCACTCATGGAGCTCTGCATCATGATCCACGCCTGCAAGATCGCAAGCGCGAAGCGCATCACCGCGGTGGTCCCGCTCTTTCCATATGCGCGGCAGGACAAGAAGGACAAGAGCAGGGCGCCGATTACAGCCAAATTGGTGGCGAATATGATCCAGAAGGCAGGGTGTGATCATCTTGTCGTGAGTTTCGTCCAGGCGACATCGGAGATATGGCGTCGGTGCTGATTGTTTCGGTCTCAGACAATGGATCTACACGCCTCACAGATACAGGGATTTTTCGACGTGCCAGTTGATAAGTGCGTAACATCCGCTGTCTCGCTGGATCTTATCGCTGATTTTTGGACGCCGACTTAGTGTGAGTGCGACACTGTATTGCCGTCCCGTCCGAGCTGTGCTTCACACGTTATGAAGCTTTTTGCAGAGCCTTCCGCTATCAACTACATCCGCACCAATTTCCATGTTCCGGACGTAGTGATTGTCTCTCCAGACGCTGGGGGCGCCAAGAGGTAGCTTATGTCCGCTCGTCTGGTGACATGCCACTCAATCTGCGATAGAGCGACCTCGATGGCGGATCGATTAGGGGTCGACTTTGCGCTATTCCACAAAGAGCGGAAGAAGGCCAACGAAGTCTCGCGAATGGTCCTTGTGGGTCATGTTAAAGGCAAAACCGCCATCCTTGTCGACGACATGGCCGACACCTGTGGAACGCTCTGCTTGGCGGCGAAACAACTCGCAGAGGCTGGCGTAGAGAAGGTGTACGCTATCGTAACACACGGGATATTGAGCGGCAATGCGCTGGCCAATGTCACGGAAAGCTCGCTGGAGAAGCTCATTGTCACGAATACCCTGCCCCAGGCGGAGAACCAGAAGCTGTGCAGCAAAATCGAGGTAATTGATATCGGGCCTGTCTTGGGCGAAGTTATCAGACGTTCTCACTACGGGGAGAGCATATCGAAGCTGTTCCACGAAGTACCTTACTAGATGTATGCGCTTTTGCGCGTTGTAAAGCAGGAGGGCTGTATGCACCCCGCAGAGTTACGTTACGCAAGGCGTCATAATGGCTGGTGAGATTGTGGCACATTGCGCTTGATGCGGGCGGTTACATTACGGTAGATCCTTCAGAATCAATTTTCATGCAGAAGATACCTCAAAGTCCGTCGGATCGGATGCAAATAGGGTTATGTACAAAGAAAGATGGTAGCCTAGTATAAAATCGAAGCCTAAAACACACCGCATGTTACGAACAAACCGCAGGGGTCGGCAGTAGAGGGTCTGATGGAACCAAAATTGTCTGCTGCCAGTGAGTTGAATGGCAGTCCGAGGGTCCGCTCAGGTGACGCGATAACGCGAAGATGGAGGCGCTGGCGCACTCCCAAGGTGTTTCCCATCCGATAAGGTGCGAGCTATAATATCTTTGGCTCAGAAGGATGCAAGCACGCCGCAGCGCGCATCTAGAGCAGGGTTGCTGCGATAGCCTAGCCAAGAAAATGCCAAACTACTTGCAAACTGCTCTGATTTTCCCTAGGGTATGTTCTAGGGTGGAATGCGTGGACTAATATGTTTCAGTTGATTAGGCTGCGATGCCGGAGGAGTGGTTGATGTGATCAATAAAATTGCCTGCGTTGGGCTGTCCTCGTGGCCGGTCTTCTTCATGACGAATTCGTGTGTTCGCGGGAAGGATGTCGCGGATTTGCTGCACGTTTGCAACCAGAGGTTTTGACGTTGGCTTCCGGCTTATAATTTCTGTGTATGGATGTGAGAAATGAAAGGGAGTCGCAAAGAGTGAAAGTAAATGAGAGCCGTGTGGCAAATTAGATCAGCTTCGAATTCTGTCGCTTACACCAAGTGGATTCCTTCCTAGTACAGCCCGGCCAACGGGTTCAAGCTTCTTACGGCTTCCCAAAGACCTTTTCCTCCTCTCCCTCCGTTTCCCCTCCCCACCACCTTCCTGGCGTTCAGACTGTTCACTTCACACTAAGATTATTGCCCTTCATACATGTTCTTCTAAAGCCACATATTCACCCCGCCATACTCCTCTGAACCCCCTACTTCGGCGCCCTCTGTTCTGATCATTGGGCGATGCAAGGCGTATCATGTACGCTACCGCAACTCATGTCCAACAAGTTCACCACCCGCCGTACAATCCTCACCATCAAGTCATTACCAACGGCCATGCCCACCAAAATGGCGCATCGCACCACCAGCCCTCCCCTCCCACTCAACCACCCCATCGCACAGCGCCGCCGCCAGCTGCTGCCAAAGAACCGATTGTCGTCGTGGGAGTACCCTCAGTGTCTATTCAGAACAACCGCCTGCAGGTTGGCGACTCACAAAGCAGTAAGTAGCCCCTCGCTCAACTCATATCGGCCGAAATAACACATCTTGTTGCAGCGTCGACGCGGTCATACACGCCCCTCAAAGTGCTTGGAGATGGCTCGTTCGGCACCGTGTGGCTATGCGACTGGCATGGAACGCTACCACCTAACACACCGCTATCCCCAATGCAATGTGGAGCAGGCGCGAGACCCGAGTGGGCAGGCAAACGACTTGTGGCCGTTAAGAGAATGAAGAAGCAATGGCAAGGAGGCTGGGATGAATGCAAAAAGCTCAAGGAACTTGAGGTGAGTACCTCTGTCGATTCTTATCGCGTCACTACCATGCTCAAGTCCCGCCCAGTCACTACGCGAAATCCCCTTTCACCCCAACATCATACCCCTGTACGATTTCTTCCTATTACCGGAATCAAAGGAACTCTACTTCGTCTTCGAGTCCATGGAAGGGAATCTGTACCATCTCATCAAGGCCAGGAAAGGTCGAGCTCTCGCCGGCGGACTCGTGGCGTCCATTTTCCGGCAGATTGTCTCTGGTCTATTCCACATACACGGCAGTGGCTATTTTCACCGTGACATGAAGCCGGAGAATGTTCTTGTGACGACCACTGGCCTTTTCGACTACCAGTCTGTATCTCCTGTTGCCTTGCCTAATGCTCCTCCAGAAAAAGATGTCGTGGCGATCATCAAGCTTGCAGATTTTGGGCTCGCTAGGGAGACGAAGAGCAAACCTCCATACACGGAATATGTTTCAACGAGATGGTACCGTGCGCCGGAGGTATTGCTGTTGAGCCGGGACTACTCGAATCCTGTGGATATGTGGGCTTTGGGGACTATCATGGCCGAGCTTGTCAACTTGCGACCACTTTTTCCTGGCTCTGGCCAGATCGACCAAATGGCGCGGATCTGCGAGCTGATGGGCGACCCGACAGACGATTACGGTACGGACGCGCGAGGGAGAGTGGTAGGAGGTGGCAAATGGACGAAGGGTATCAAGATGGCCAAGGCAGTTGGTTTTGCGTTCCCAAAAGTGAGTGTATGCTATACGGCTTGTACTTACCTGCTGACATATGTCCCACAGCTTCATCCTCGAGACTTCTATTCTCTGTTTGACCGCAGTGTTCCTCGAACGCTCATTGACTGCATAGCAGATCTCCTCAGATATGATCCAGAGGTTCGCTTGACCAGTCGAGAGTGTATGCAACATCCCTATCTCCTCGAAACCATACCTCGCAACAACATCCCTATGCCTGCAGCACTTTCGATTCAAACTTCTACATCGTCACCTGCCAGACTTAATCAACGCCACAACGTACCTTCTGCAACATCACTTTCTGCTATTTCTCCTCGCAATCTTCCGCCCTCACATTCTCATCATTCTGCCCCCAATTCCTCACATCCCACTCCATCCCATCTGCACCCTTCCGTATCTCATTCCCATCGTGCAGGCTTCTACGATTCGCGGGCATCCTCTGGCAATGATCTCAACATCTATGAGCAAAATCGTAGTGCAGATACCATCGAGGAGCATCCCCGTAACCGGGCCTACAACGGCGATTCTTCGCCACCCAGCCAAGGTGATTGGTACATGGAAGATCCTCGACCAGATCCTTCCAGTTATCATTCCAACGGTCACCCGATGGAAATCCAGGGATCACCCATGGTTCAAGAGTATCCGTCACGACCACCCATGGATCCGGATTCTATGACACCCTCTCAAGTCATTACCGGGCACGACGTGACGCCTCAATCCGGCAACAAACTTGGCAAGTTTGGCGCCTTGGGCTTCGGCAAAAAGCACAGTAAGTGGGGTCTCGGTAGCATGTTTGGGCATGGAGATAAGCATCATGCCTTGCCGCCTGTCGAGGAGATTCCCATTGCTGGCTCTTCGAGTTCGACTCCTTCGTTAAAGCGAACGCAATCCTCTAGCACTGACAGTCGTTCGCTGTCTGAGCTCTCCCCTGTCGTCGAATCACCTCACCAAATGGATCCGAAGATGGCTAAGAAGGAAGCCGAGCGATTGCATCGGGATGCTGAGAAGCAGCGACGTGCGATGGCTGAGAAAGCGAACCGAGAGCAGGCACGGGCTGTGATGCAAAAGCGAAATCAAGTGCAGCAGCCGGGAGACACCGAATTCTTGGAGTGGAAGTACCATCTTGCAGGGAGCATGGCGGGGAAGCAGCGGCCTGACGGGCGGACCAAAAGTAAACATGGTGCCTCGTCTGGCCCTATTCGGCAAAGTCAGGGCCAGGGCAACGCAGCGAGTTCCACCACGGTCAGTGCCGCTGCTGGGCGCTTTGATGGGTCCAAACAGCCCAGTTCGTGGCGCGGGAGTAGCGAGCGTCAGTCCAAGGCTAGACGCAGAGAATTTGACGATGACCATTCCATGTCCTCTTCAGAAGTCCATAGCCTTGGCAGAATGTCAGCACTGTCGTTTGCAACGGTGGATAGCGACCCTGGACCCACTTCCCTGCGGCATCGACCGAGTCATTTCAGCATTAATCGTATGGCCTCTGCCTCCTCATTGCGTACAGCCACCTCATTCGATGACTTCCCTTCATCTGCACGCTCGTCCAGCGCTTTCTCTGCCGGCGAATCCTTGGCTCAGGAATTCCATAGTAGGGCCAATATGGACGGCTCTGGTACGATATCTCCGCCTCCTATGCAAATGCTGTCATTATCGCCGCCCAGTCCGTGGCTGCAACAGTCTCCCGGGCCGAACGATCCCTCTCGTCCTAATTATATATCAAGTTCTCATCACATATCCAACGGCAATGGACCGCATAGTCCGTATCCGTCAAGTCCAGGAGGTCTTTCTACCATAAACCCCATCTTCAAAGTCGTAAGTTTGCCTCGTGGCTAGTGCTGTTCCCGAATTGATAGAATTTGTTTGCAGACATCGCTACCCGCTGGAGATGGGACACTCCCTCCGTTTTCGCATCTCGAAGCCGTCGCGGAACATGGCGAATACCCACCACTGTCCCCAATGTCTTTCCGAGAAAACTCGGCTGAGGATAGCTAACCTCCCAGACAAACCAACCAACCCACGCTCATTACCTTTCTTTTCACTGTTTATTTCATTTCTCATCTCCAGCTGGGTTTCTCACTTGATAAGGATATTGCACAGTTCAACAAACATTCGCATTCATTCATTCATTGTCATGTTTTTATTCATTTCTCTTTCTTCGCCGCCGCAAAGCAGCCACTGCATCGAAGCGTACGCACACGGACCCTTGGAGGTTGACTCTTCGAGGGACTTAATATTCTGTTTTTTCTGTGTCGAAACACAATATACTTACCCAGCCACAGCACCCTCTTTTTCCACCTTCTTGATACCTTATAATTTGTACCCGCTGTTCAAAAGGGACCCCTTAGCACTAGTAGATCGACTTAAATTGTATTTGTACGCTTGCGAGATTCAGACAACAGCCCAAAGAATTTGCGTGAATTCGGTGTCTACACATGGACGAAATGCTCTATCAGTGATGATGGTGGGGTGCTTGTTCGAAGCGGATGCCACTATAACACTATTGAGAATTGCAACGATGGTGAAATAACGAATCAGGCTCACCAATAACTGAAGGTGCGATAGTACGGTCGGTCGGTCAGTGGGGCGACAATATAAACGAGACAGAAATCTTACCCGCATGGTCGGGGCCCAGGTTTGTCCTAAATCGAGAACATTAGGACCCAAGAATACTAACTAAAATAGGCGCGACTCACCAAGTTGATATAGACCTTGGGATGTCCAAGAGGCCCTCCTCCTGCAAAAGACATTCGAAATTTATGCTTTCATCGCTGGACTGGCACTCACCACCATCACAAACCGCCTTCCGTCCGTCAACAAGGCGAATGGGCTCATTATTCACCATCTCCATAGCACTCAATGGCTGAGGCTGGAGATCCATATTCGTCTGCTCAAAGCGAGGATTCTCGCCAGCGACAGGGCGGGCGCGCTGGTTGGTGGACCATCTGGCGGCGGCGTTTGGCGCTTGTGGTGCGGGAGTTTTGGCAGAAGGGTTGGTCACAGCAGGTGTGGACGACTCCGAAGCAAACGAGCGAGATAAAGCACGCAGAGGGCGCGATAGCCGAGGTACGAGACGAGTACTGAGCATCGTTGTGATTCGGATGCAGCGGGTCAGTCTATTATCCCCGAGCAACCAGACCGTTCTCGGCGCTTGTAGAGGTCCGTGGAATCTGCCAGAGCTATCTTGACGCAACTGGATATGACGCTCACTTTCGATAAACACCTCGTGAATGGCTCTCTTAGGCTTAAATACCCAGCTTGAGACCGCTCACTTCTAGCCAACAAAATCCCCCATCATGTCTAACTTCGAATTCACTGACAAGACCTCAGAAACTGTCGCTGCTGCAGTCCAATTGGCAAAGGACTATGCCAACGCCCAAGTACATCCTGCTCATCTAGCCTTTGCTCTCTTGAATGAGGGCGCTGGGGGCGAAGGTTCTGCTCCGGGTGGTCTCGGTGGCAGCGCGCAAACATCTCTTTTCTCTTCGGTTATACAGAAGGCCGGGGGCGATCCAGTGAGTTCACTATCTAATCTAAATGTCGAATGTCGATCCTGATGAAGCTACAGACAGCAATGAAGCGAGGCGTACAGAAGCTCATTGTTCGCATGCCAGCACAAAGCCCCCCACCTGATGAGACCACGCTCAGCTCCGCTGCCCTCAAAGTTCTGCGAGAGGCCCAGGCACTGCAGAAGAACATGCATGATTCCTACATCGCGCAGGACCATATCATCCTCGCTCTCATCAAGGACCCGACGATTGCGCCTCTTCTCAAGGAGGCAGGCGTTACAGAGGCTACTGTCAAGACCGCTGTCACTCAGACGCGTGGTAATCGCAGAGTCGAGACCAAGAATGCCGAGCAAGGGTTCGACGCGCTAACGAAGTATGCTGTTGATCTCACTGCCCTGGCACAAGAGGGAAAGATCGACCCCGTCATTGGACGCGATAACGAGATCCGACGAGTGGTTCGTATTCTCTGTCGCAGGCAAGATATCTTCATCCGGAGATGAATAAAACTTTACTGACCTACATTTTATAGGACAAAGAACAACCCTGTCCTCATTGGTGAACCGGGAGTAGGAAAGACGTCTATCGCTGAGGGTCTTGCCCAGCGAATTGTCAACCGCGATGTCCCTGCCAGCCTGATAGGGGTGAGTGGTGCCATATACCATGTCGTGACATTCGGTTTAACCTTGTTGTGTTGTTTTTCAGAAACTGTTCTCTCTCGATATGGGTGCGCTTATCGCGGGAGCTAAATACAAAGGAGAATACGAAGAACGTATCAAAGCGGTCCTCGATGAAGTTGAAAAGTCGGCAGAGGACGGCGTCGGGGTCATTCTCTTCATCGACGAGCTGCACCTCATTATGGCCGGCCGTGGAAGCGAGGGTGGTGGCATGGATGCTGCCAACCTTTTCAAGCCTCTTCTAGCTCGAGGTATCATTCGCACGTTAATTTGTTGGTAAAACAATTCACTAATATGAATTTTTGCAGGCAAGCTGCGCTGTATTGGGGCCACGACGCTCGCCGAATACCGAAAATACATCGAGACCGACGCTGCATTCGAGCGGCGTTTTGCACAGGTCATCGTCAACGAGCCTTCCGTCGCTGAAACTATCAGCATTCTCCGTGGCATCAGGGAGAAATACGAGATTCATCACTCATGTCGGATTCTTGACGGAGCTCTAATTGCTGCGGCGCAGCTAGCCCACCGCTATCTGACTTCTCGAAGACTCCCAGATTCTGCGATCGACTTGGTTGATGAAGCGTGTGCCAGTGTCCGCGTCACTCGAGAGACTTCTCCGGAGGCAATCGATAAACTTCAGCGGCGCAAGCTGGAGCTAGAAGTCGAGATTCATGCTCTAGAACGCGAGAAGGACGAAGCGAGCAAGGAGAGGCTGAAGCTCGCGCGAAAAGCGATTGCAGATGTCGAGGAGGAGCTGGAGCCGCTCAAGCTTGCCTACGAGAACGAGAAGAAACGGGGTGATGAGCTGAATGAAGTTCGCAGGAAGATTGACGAGTTGAAAGCTAAAGCAGATGAAGCCGAGCGAAGGTTTGTTTCTACCACATTTCTACCACATTTCCATCATGCATCACTCTAACAATTACTTTCCGACAGATATGATCTCGCTACAGCATCTGATCTGCGCTACTATGCCTTGCCTGATTTGCAGAATCGCCTCAAGTATCTGCAGGAGCGCAAAGAGGCAGAAGACGCAAGTGGCGAAGGCGGAGGAGACACTGTCACTCCCGAAGAAATCGCAGAGATTGTTGGACGTTGGACGTCTATCCCCGTCACCCGCCTCATGTCTTCAGAGAAGGAGAAGCTGTTGGGTATGGAGAAGATCTTAACGCAGAGCGTTGTCGGCCAGCCCGAAGCAGTCAAGGCCGTCGCAAACGCCATTCGCTTATCTCGCAGCGGCCTCTCGAATTCACAAAGGCCCGTCGCGAGCTTCTTGCTTGCAGGTCCTAGTGGTTCTGGAAAAACTCTACTCAGCAAAACGGTGAGTCCACAATTATGTCGTGCCAACCATATCTAATTTATTTTTGTAGCTCGCCACTTTACTTTTTGATTCGCCGGACGCCATGATTCGTATCGACGGTTCCGAATATTCGGAGAAGCATTCTATCAGTCGCCTCATCGGCTCGCCTCCGGGTTATGTTGGGCACGGCGAAGGTGGTCAGCTTACCGAATACGTCCGCCGCAAACCGTACTCCATCATCCTGATCGACGAGATTGAAAAAGCCTGCCGCGAATTCGTGACCCTCTTCCTGCAGGTCCTCGACGATGGACGCCTCACAGATGGCCAAGGACGTGTAGTGGACTTTAGGAACTCTGTTATCATCATGACCTCTAATCTGGGCGCCGTATATCTCAACGAGATGGCCCAAGGTCCTATCAAGCCAGAGACGAGGCACCTTGTTATGGGCGCCATACAAGCACACTTCCCTCCCGAGTTCATCAATCGCATTGACGAGATCGTCCTCTTCGTGAGTCTATCCATGTACTGTTGTCATAATGCGGTGCTAATACTTAACTCTTTGCGATAGCGCACGCTCACCCAAAAGAATATCTTGAAGATCGTCGACATTCGCCTGCGTGAGGTACAAGAGAGGCTGGCGGACCGTAAAATCACGCTAGACCTCGACGACGACGCCAAGCAGTACCTGATGTCTGTCGGATACTCGCCAAACTATGGCGCACGTCCGCTCAACCGAGCGATTCAAAGCGAGCTGTTGAATCCTTTGTCAGTGATGCTCCTTTCAGATCGTGTTCGCGATGGAGAGATTGTCAGAGTCAAGTTTGATGGTCCACACAATCGCTTGAACATCATACCCAACCACCAGGGAAACAAAGATTCTGAATGGATGGACGTCGACGAGGATGACGATGACATGATTAGGATAGAAGAAATGGACTGAAGAGGCGAATGGAGATGTGCACTGTAATTGTAATAATAATACCAAAACGTTTATTTGACCTTGAAACGTCGTCGCGTAGATCTTCGCAGAGGGGACTTAGGACTGTCGTCTACATAGTCCATGGGAACATCCTCCGGATATGACTCCTCTTTGACGATCTCTTTCGATTTATTGACATTTCTATGCTGTGAGCGAAGCTCTTGTGGCCATGGAGCATGGGCCTTGGGATTTTCCCAGTAGACTTCAGCTTCTGGCGGCTGCGTGTTACAGTGAATAAAGGCAGGGAAGGAAAAGCCGAGAAAACTTGCCTGACCCTGTCTCCCGACAAGGCGTCCACCAATATTTTGAATGTGGATGATATAATGATTATGTACCATTCGATTGAAGCAGTTGTGAACACGCTCATCACGAATGTGCCAATTTCTTCTGGCCAGGTATCGCTTGTCCTCGGGAAGTAGGTCTTGAACATCGTTGTCGGTGAGTTTCAGCATGTTAATGCTATAAGTGCATTTGGGCACCGCACATCGCCATTGGTGGTCCATTCCTGGCGCTTTCGGTGGATAAAAGATTGCATGAGGAAGAGCATGAGTGATCTCCGGGTTCGGCCACTCGACGACTTTATCAACTTCATCATCTGTTGAATCTGACGGTGGCGGCGTTGTTTCAACAGAGAAGTCAGAGTCGAAGGTGACTTCGTATTCATGCTCCTCTATCTCGGGCACAACGACTTCATCCTCTAATTCGTCATGCTCTGACTCTGCAGTGGGCTCTAAGTCGGACTCGGAGGTGGCTGGCAGGGAAATCTTTTGGGTGTGCTTTGTGAATAAGTGTATTCACGACAAACGATGGCTCTCAAAATCACCAACCTGATTTCGTTTCTTCGTCCTGTGGCTCTTGACAGCACCTAAACATTTTTGGAGCCTCGCTCTCATTATTTTCACCTGATCTTTGGTCAGCCCCGCCCGCGCAAAGTCGACTTCGTTCTCGGATCCATCTGCTTCTCCGTCATCGTTGAATGCCAATCCCCAGCGGACACCCTTCTGGCGTGCACGCTGTCGTATCGAGACAAGCCCTTTACAAAACGTTGCCCAGCTCGGCAGGTCGATGATCTTCTTCTGTTTCAGGTCGATCTGGTGTTTCAGGATCCACTCAGCATTGCCTGCGAACATGCCCAACACCTCAGCGCGGTGCAAGACTCTCGGCCGCCGTGGCCTAGTAGATGATTCTCCTTTTTGTGAGTCATCGGGATGGAAGATCAATCTCCGGCCGACATTTATCCCATTTGGATATTCCGGGGATTTGTATCCAGTTGCGCACTCGGTCATGTAGCTATCCACGAAAAAATCCACAGTTCTGCCCGCGAGCTCAACCTTTTTTGATCCATACTTCACAATGAAGTTCATTGCGGTGGTAAGACGATAACGCGTGAAGAAGTTCTGACTTAGTTGGTACATATCCGGAGTCATGGACGCGATTTCGAATCTTCGGTACCTTGAAAACTGTTATCAGACTTCAATAAAAGGGAAGGTCAAAATAATCGCTCGCACTGGTCTTCAGTCGCCATAAGCAACCCAAGGGGCAGCGCGTCCGCTGGAAGTTAATGGCAATTGAGTATTGATGCGAAGAGAAGCGGACACCCAATGCGCACAAGTCATGTACATAGCAGGCATATTCTTCTTTCCTTGTATCAGCAACTTTATCTTTCTCGTCCTGCGTGGAGTGAACACGGGATCCTTTCGATAAACAGCCTCGAGGGTTAGGTTGCTACTGGCTGGCACGTTCCCGGTTCGTTTTTGAATGTCACGTTTACGCAGGTCCTTTTCCACAAGTTTTCTGCCACGGGAGGATAGCCAATTCAGATCTTCAATCTCCAGCACGCCGCGGAAAAGGATATCATTGTGCTGTATGCGCGAATCAGGATTGCTCGCGCTGAATTCGGACTCGTCAAACCTGGCGAAGTTGTAGTATCAATATCATCAGAGGTTTGGGATCAAAGCGTACCCAATAATTTTCCCTTTGCAAGACATGCAGACATCCCGGAGGACCACAGGTTTGCTTGGAACGAAGTTACATTTCTTGCTGAGGACATCAGAATCGCGATATGGACCAAATGGATCCTTGAC
>JACXVL010000438.1:0-40279 GCA_014898675.1 Athelia sp. TMB | reverse complement strand
ATGAAGTCTCCTCTGGGTTGGACATGTCTTCATCCGCCCTCTCGCCCGAGGCCAAACTTGAAGCTCCTCCCGCGCTCTCGAACTGGTTAGTAGCGTTCGTGACGTCGTCCCTTTCCGCCATAATTAAGCCATTGTCTTCATACTCCGTAGAACCGGAAGGGTGTCCGTCGAGGTTGATCCATGCCGAAAAATCGTCAGCTGGGCCCGAGTAGGTATAAGCAGCAGCTGATGTGCCGTGCCCGCCCATGCCTGAATATAGCTGTGGTGTGGAGGGTGGGGACGTCGAAGGGGATGGGCTTGAGGTCTCGACGACCTCCATGGCACTGGGAGCCCCGGGGAGCAGCATTGGGTTGATCGTCATTGGGACAGCGACCGCGGGGGACATTTCATGATACATTGCCGGAGCGGGAGCTTGGGAGGGAGGCGGGAAGGTTTGCGCTGGGGGCGCGGGATGACGGGACCCCGAGGATGACCTGTCTTTGTGGTTACCCCAGGGGTCTTCGTTGTAGCGGGTTTGGATTCTGTAGTACACATTAGATCCTGATGACTCTGACGGCAAGCCGAACGGAGGTTGGTGAGCCGAATTGAATGCGGCGGCGGAACCAGCGCTAGATGGACCGGCGGTAGGGGGACCAGCGTTGGATGGACCGGCGGTAGGGGGATCAGCGCTGGATGAACCAGCGGCAGGGGGACCGACTCTGGATGAACCAGCGGCAGGGGGACCAGCGCCGGATGAACCAGCGGCAGGGGGGCCAGCGCCGGATGAACCAGCGGCAGGAGGACCAGCGCCAGATGGACCAGCGGCAGGAGGACCAGCGCCGGATGAACCAGCGGCAGGAGGACCAGCGCCGGATGGACCAGCGGCAGGAGGACCAGCGCCGGATGAACCAGCGGCAGGAGGACCAGCGGCAGGAGGACCAGCCCCAGATGGACCAGCACCCGGGGCCGAACCGGACACGAAATATCCTACGTTCGCGGCGTAGTGATGATACATGTTGGACAAGGTGCTACGCATGCTTTCTCCCATGCGGTATAAATCACGCTCGTGCTCGTCTTGTATCGTATCCATTAGACTGCCAATGGTCGACAAGATGTGCCGATGCCGCGCGTCAGCACTTGCCTGGAAGTGACGGAACTCGGCTTGTACCAACGCGGTCGCTGTTTGAAACTGATTTTCTGCTGGTGTGCCCTTGGGAGTTACGCTGTATGTACCCCTCAAGTAGTCTTTGGGGTGGGCCTGGGACCGATCAGCGAAAGTCGGGCAAGTAGAAGGAGATAACATACCTCGTAGATCAACTGATTGATCACGCGCGCTCTTTCCCTAGGTTTGTACGAGATGCGATCGGGCACCGTGTTGGGGAAGATGGGTGTTAGGTCGGACTGAGGAAGGATGGGTCGTTGAACGAGCGTAGGAGGATTGGGAAGATTAGGCTGCTGAACCGGCGCAGGAGGGTTAGGCTGCTGAACCGGCGCAGGAGGGTTGGGCTGCTGAACCGCCGCAGGAGGGTTGGGCTGCTGAACCGCCGCAGGAGCATTTTGCGCTGGGTGAGGGATTGAACTGGGCGTTGAGGAACCCTGAGGAACGCTCATATGGCTAGGGATTGGCGAAGCCATCGACTGATGCATCGCGCCCGCCGATGCGTCTCCGACTTGCGGGGCAGGCGTAGCACCTCTGCCTCCCGATGTTCTACTTGACCTAGGCGCTTTGACCTTGACCTTGGCCTTGTTCTTGTTGGTTGGCTAGAGTACGTGTCACAATCAGCAGTGAGCGACAATGATTTTACTGACACTTACTCCTGACATTCTGGTGGAGAGAGGCAAAGTGTAAGCGATAAGATTCCAGGCCGCAATTATACTTGTTCAATCGGCGTTTGCCAGCCACGAGAAGCTTGCGATAAGTTTACTCGCCTGCCGGTTCCAGCCGGGCAGAACAGAAGTCGCCGTCGACTATGTTAGGTTTTGACAGAGAGGTCATGAGTGGCATATGGTTAAGGGTTGAGCATAAAGGGGTCAGCCATTGAGTCTAAGTACCAATCGGAATGGGAAAGCAGGACGGCTGTGTGATACTTATATGGGCAAATCCCCGGAGGAAGTGAACACGAGGCCAAATACAGTGCGCTTCTGCGAGTTATCTGTCAGATTACGTGCTAACTGAATAAATTATAGACAAGAGTCAAAGTGAGTATGATGTGCTACCAGTGTAACATTCGATAGCTATGGTTGTATGGTTAGCTTTCTCCCATTTCTACCTGGCACTTATCCTGGATGGATAGCTGCAGGAGATCGGTTGGAATTAGCTTCACAAACAAATGCAAATATCCGTGGCATCGGGGTGAGAATGAGTGAGAAGGAAAGTCGGGTGGGGCCATGGGGCTGGTCCTTTTTGGGACCTTGGCAAGTTGCGGCAAAGACCTGACTACAACATTCCCCCCCTTATATAGGTACTCACACACTGCTACTCTCCTCAAATTCTTCTGTGATAAGCAACCCTTTTGACAACGCAATCCCAACATGTCTACCCACTCTCTGAATAACAATGTTTTCCATGGTGAGTTGCACCACCAACAACAATCAAATAGCATCTCACATGTTGGCCCAGACCACTCGCTCGTTGCTCCTGCTGAGCAGCAATGGAATCTTGACAACCCGTCCATGTCGCCGGATGATTGTCAGTCCCCTTACCATTCATATGGTTCTACTTGTAAATTTAACCATCATGGGCTCCTTATAGCTGCTTTGTGGGTTCAATTGCGGGACAGGGCACAAGACTCGCCAGGTACCTGTTTTATGTATCCCTTCATCCGTACCAACATACTTAGTATGATGAACTACAGAGACGTTCTGCACGAACAAGGAGTTGGACGTCAGTCTCGGCATTCTATACCGCAATCACCTTGAAATCCTCATGTATCCTCAACAACAGGCATCAATGGAAGACCCACCCCTTCTCGAACATCGATTGAAACTTTCAACATATGACGAAGAGGAGACTGTCGCTAGCTCAGACGCTTCTTCTGACTTGCCGCCTGCTTTCGATGCTGATGTCTTGATGAATGTGAGTAATTGGTTACATTGCCTTTATTCCATGGATTTATTTCTAATATCTTGCTTATCAAGGGTTTCCCAGTCCCCTTGTTTTTCAAAGAAGAGACTCGGGACGCTATCTTCAACTTCGGCTCCGTTCAAGTTAGCAAACTGAAGCATAAGGCAATGCTGGCCCAGGACGAGTTCCGAGAGTCCGTCGTGCAAGCACATTCCCTACAAGTTCAGGCTGAGCAATTGAAGCGAGACTATCACCATGCCTTGGCAGCATACAGATACTTTCAACTCACTCTCACTGGTGATAAGATATACAAGCACCGCGAAGACTGTGAAAACTGCGATGATCGCGAAGACACGATTCTTGTGCCGCGCCCCGGAAATAGTCAGGAAGTTGTCGACCAGCCATATCTATCAGGTTCGTCAACAGCGTTAATGTGCTACATCCTCACTGACCCCCCTTTCCAGACCTCCCGCGCATCATCCGCAAGCTCCCGGATGCAAAGACCTTCATTGAGCAGGGGCGTAAGGCCGCCACTCCCAAGTATACTGTATATGAGGCTTCTCGTCTTTACGCGCTCAGAGAGGGCAGTCAAATGCCAATGGCCACGGCCAGCTGTGGATAATTCCTGACCTTCCATTGCCACAGCATCAAATGTATCCTCTAAACTTTTTTTCTGTAGCCTATAAATGAGAGGGGGCCTTCCAGTGATATGTTTATTTTGCTCTGCCTTCCTATTTAAAAAAATTATGCATTCATCTCCCTCCTATGCTTCCCTATGCAATTCATCGAGTTCTGCCCTTCTATTGATTGTATTCTGGTGATGACTCCCGTTACAGAACGCCTATATCCGGCTTGAAACCACATCAATTGTGTCCGTAATTGCTATGCATCGGGTCCGCTTTGCCTGAGCCTTGACTCTGACCAATCTTTTGTTTGCTGCAATCGTCTTGCCGATCACTCTGCATCTCATGGTGAAAATTCAACAGTGGCCATGCACACAAGTCAAAAGAACTCGCTCTCAACGCACTACTCATGCCGATCTCGAAAAGGGAGAGTGGAGCCTTTGCACCAGTTGTAGGCAGAAGAAGCCCAATGAATGTCGATTCAAAGGTAAGCAACACAACTTAGCTCTTTTGTAATATCCTATAGTTCAGCCAACTATGTCAACTGGTGCGACTCTCAGGTGTTCGACAGCTGGATAAACAAGTCCTTCACGCCCATGGTTCCTCCTCAAGTCGATTTCAAAACACCCTATTGTTCGAGTCGAAGGAGCCCGCTTATCCAGATTATTACAACAAACCATTAAATCCCGAAGCTCTGTATACGCAGATGGTGAGTTGATTGTTCAAGCATGTGGATAGTATTTGCCATCGTAATGGTTCGTGGCCTTAGAGAGCTTGCGCAGACATTTTGCTCCCTTTATTGCTCGAGGAAAAGAGGCACCAACGCAGAAGCAATGTTGTTTTTCGTATAGGGGAATCGGGAGCACGTATGCTATGTGGTAGGCACATTCATCTATGCCGCCCTCCCGCATCTCGATATATGAATGACATATTCCGGGCATTTTCAGATATTTGTCAAACAAGTTTATTTACAGGCGCATGGTGGTGTCCTAGCTGCATTAAAGAGACTTGTTCGGGGTGTGTAGCAGAGACACTGGTGTGTCCGACTCATGTGTTCACTCTGCAACCGCTAAATCATCTTTTAGCCCTGCGATTCAGGTTTTACACCTGTGTGCATTGACTGTCCCGAAGAGACGCTGCATCCTGTGACTCGCTTTGATCCCTTGAAGCTTACAGAAGTAGTCGACAAAGCGGGGCAAATGCTTATTCAAGATAAGAGGTGAGTGTCATCTCGTAACTACTTCACGTGCCTGTGCATTGTCTTGATTTCATTGACTGATGCTAGCTGAGCTGTAGATCACCTCAAAGACCGCCTAAGGACCCGCATGCCCCACAGGAAACCGAAGCAGCATACTTCTTTCATTCGTCCATGGATATGTCCGATTTCCGGCAGGCTTGGTCCCAAGGCCGGCCTGTCGTTGTAAGCGATGTGCAAATGGAAGCAACCGGCCCCGATTACTTCATTAAGCGCTTCCCGGATATGAAAGTCGAGCTGGAAGACTGCGAAACTGGTGAGCGCTTGCGATGGAGGCCCAAAGTTAGCGAATTCCTGCCTGATTTTGGGAGGTCTATCGACCCGACCAAGACATGGAAGTTGAAGGTATATATTCAAAGTGGATTTAGTAAGCCGTAAATGGATTTGCTTACCGAGCTCTCTCATTTCAGGACTGGCCGCCGAATGCTTTGTTCCGCACCACATTTGCGCATTTATTTGGCGCATTCATGGGCGCCCTCCCATGTCCAGATATGTGCCGTTCGGACGGAATCGAAAACTTAGCTGCCCACATGCCTAGCAACATAGGGCCTATGCCAGACCTTGGTGTGTAACGATTGCCCCTTCTAATCACGGAATAGATATTCATCGTTTCATAGGTCCCAAAGCCTACGTTGCTCAAGGTACTAAGCAAGATGACGAACATTCAGGCTCTACAGTACTTCATATGGATCTGACAAGTGCGGTCAATGTCATGATTTGGTGCGCTGATCTCGCCCCTGGCACGCCTGGCTACGCAGTGTGGCACATATTTCCTGCAAGTGTATCTGATGCACTTCGTGAATTTCTGAGATCAAACATCAGCCATACCTGCATCGGCGACCCCATACATTCACAGACCGTGTGCATGACACCGTCTCTACTGCGGCAGCTCTATGAGGCTCAAGGTGTGCGACCTTATACCATAAGGCAATACATCGGCGATGCAGTCTTTATTCCAGCCGGTTGCGCCCACCAAGTAAGGCTCCTCTTTGAATTATTGAATAAAACTGCTGCTAATTTATATCTATCAAAACCAACAAACAAATAATAGGTCAGTAATTCTGCCGATGCAATCAAGATCGCTTGCGACTTTATCGACGTCGACAATTTGAGCGAGACCCAAAAACTCGTCGACGAGTTCCGTCTACATCGTTTAGCCACGGGGAGTGGAGACGACGTTCTCCAATTATACACCACTCTTTGGCACGCTTGGTGCTCCCTTGAAGAGAAGGAGGCAAAAGTCATATCTCGAGCCAGACTTCATCGCCCACTGGCACCTCCACCTGCTCAGAGATCGTGCCCAGAACATCCGGAATTTGACTCGGATCACAATATGCACTCAGGTCCGCGCTTTGAGATCTTCATCCATTGTAAAATACTTAATAGAACGCTGACCTCATATGAATTAAGTCCTTGCCGATGCCACACTGAACACCAATAACCCTACTAGTAACTCAATTTCCTGTGATCGTGCTGGACCGCTTGCCCATGACTCACTACACACCAGCACGAGAAAATCACGCCGGCGAAGCAAACGGAGAGCCAATGATGCGCTTGTTTCCAAGGGATTACGCCCCTTGCCATCACCAGCTTATCAATTTACTTGCCCTTTCTGCTCGAAACAATTTGGACGATGCGGGCTTATTGATCATCTGTCAGTCCATGCTTTCGTTCTGATATGCCCGCTTTAATCATCGCTCTCTTACAAAGCCTGCGCGATATCCATGCAAAAGGCTTTGACGTGACCCTCCTCCGTTCACACCAGAAAATTCTTCGAAGCACAAAATGCACTACCGACGAGGAAGCGATGCTTTGGATTCTGGCCAACTCCCGACCCGATCCTCAATCTCAGGCATGCGATACGAAAATCTATTGATGATTCGGACTCATCGAGTGCGCTATGATAACCTGATCGATATTTGTAAGCTCTTTGCAGGCTTCCGCGGTTCAATTATATATTCGAGCTAGTACTAAATCTTCTGCCGTTTCGTAGCGCTCCCTACCACCGGCAGTGTGCCACTGTCAATCGCATTTCGTTTCCGCTTTGCGTTTCCAACCTCATTCATCGCATCCTGCCCGGTCAAACCCTCCCCGTCTTGGACTTCAGGCTTAGTGAATTGTTTTGATTTTATCTGGCCGCAAATGCATTGGCAATGGCACTGCGCGGTACCTGATGTGAAAATCCTGAAATCTGCTTGAACACATTTTTCTTCATATCGGGTGATCTCAAATTCCTGCGTGATTTGAGAATTTCCCGTCATGCGAGACAGTGCTAACCACTCACCTGTGAACAGCCGATTTCAAGTTCTGAAGCCAAGCTCACGTTTTCATCCGAGGCTCCGAAAATCTCAGCCCCGCTCTTGTCTGCGCGGGCCTCTTGGACGTATCGTTGAAAGGGCACGTTTGAATCCTGGAAGAAGTCATCCGAACTTCTTGCCATCCATTCGAAACCTTCTGGATAACCAAACTTCTTGAATAAATGAATTTGGTTGTTGTATTTGTTCCCCTTGCTGGTCGAGATGGAATCATCAGAATGGTACGACTCGGACGAGTTGTCGGAGAAGATTTCCAGGTCAGTTGTGTTGTTGGTCATTGAGAAGACACGGGTTGACGATTTAATATCTGAACGAATATAAACATTGCTACAGAGTGACGATCGTGAACTGACTATTGACGTTTGTTTGTTTACTAAGGGTCGCGCCGGTAAACTAGGACAAACAGCATTACGTTGTGTTTAGCGCCGACTCGCTCAATAATATAAATAACAGTCCTTTGGCACAAGGTCATCTTCATCCACTCTCATTCGCTTACACCACCGCTAATTCTATGTCATCACAAGAATCGGATCAAGAAAGCCAGTCTGGAAGGATTGGCACGAAGCGTCGTGGGTCTGCTCTCGAGTTTCCACCCAAGAAGCGTCCGTAAGGCTCTTTGCCACCATCCACATATATCTCAGAACTTATTCGATTCGCAGGGCCAAGACAGATCCCATGGTCCACATTGGCCGCCATTTTGGGCGTACCGTCAGCGCAACTGTCAATATGAGAGCCTTGATCCCTGCCGGGATAGCACGGCAAGTGCGTTTATTGAAAGGTGATTTCGTACTTGATGATCTGGCGCTACAGTGAGTACATTCGCAACATATCCTGCCACACACTGTCCGATTGTTTCCAAAGAGAACGGAGGGAGCACGAGGTCTTCTCGCATCTGCTAGCAGCCGTTCCAGATATTCTTGATAGGATGGATGAGTCCCATGAAGCTGGCTTGCACGTGTGCAGTATGGTTCGATATTCCCCCCAACGCTATATATCTTTCATCTAATAATCTTCTAGCTTCAAAAGGGGATCGACGGCTCTCGCAACGACGATACCAAAGGCCTTAAGGGTGCAATAATCGACTGGATCATCAAACCTGGCGAACCATGCTCACCGCCTCTCTTGCGCCATAGCAAGGTGGAGCGGGGTTTCAACCACGACAGGACAGGGCGTCTACTTTGCCCAGCGGCGTGGAATTGGGACGACCCAGTGTACGTTCATCTCTTTATTCCCTTCGGCATTGATTCACTCACTCCTGGTTCCCAGTATTTCAGCCGGTCTGGAGAGCGGGGAGCTGCACGTCCTCGGAGAGCATTGGCCAGCTTTTCTTTTTGAAGACGGTCGATATGTTGCGGAGGATCCCTGGAAAGGTCTTTTCAGGGGCCATCTCTTAGTCAAGGTTCGTAAAAAAAACATGCCACGAATAAGCTCTCATGCCACGTTTATCAAAGGCGTATAAATTTATATTCACATCGCCCAGCTCTGTCCACTATCAAGAACCCAAGGCCACCCGAAGTGGAAACGCAAGTATTCATGGCATGACCGAGGTCACGCTTGCCTCCATTGCATACGTGGCCACCATGGTAAGCAAGTCCCTCAGAATTTTCACCTATGCTAACACGCGTCTAGGTTCGATTTGCGTTGTCCTCACAAAATGTTTTCATTCGCAGCAATTCCGTGACTGTCACCGAAAGATTTTACCATACCTGTATGGATTTGTTTCTGGACCCGCGCGAGCGAGGCGAGACCAACGAGATGTTGTTGTGGTGGAATAGGTGCGTATTTTGCTTAATCTTTGCATCCTACGCCGTGCCCAACCCCTCGTGATATCAGACAAATCTTCCCTGCTAGCGTTTCAGCTCGTATGCCGATTCCCGATGACACTCCGCTGGCAAGGATTCGGGCAAGGCGAGATGCGTTGGAGGCTGCCGCTGCCGCTGCTGCCGCTGCTGCTGCCGCCGACGCTGCCGCCGACACCGACGCTGTCAGCAACGACGCCAGCAACGTTAATAATGCCGCCAACACTGGGGCCAACAATGGGCCCGCATCTGCCTAGGGGTTGGTCAGGAGAGGGGTTCCTTGCAGGAGACGCTTAGATAATTCCGTTAATTTAGACATGCCGACATATCTCAATATCCTAGAAATTATTATAGAGGCGGTTAGCCATTTTAATCATTCTTATATATCGGACACCTGTCAAGCGAGAGCGGCGGATCGGTGACGAGCCTATCAGCAAACCCAAACGGTGTCAGCATGATGGTAGGGTATACTAGGCTGCCAGGCTGGTTCGTGATGATAAATTGTTGGCAGACTGCTCAGAACCCATCGGACAGGTATCTGGCGGCACGATAACGGCTGGTTGATGGCCCTTGGTGGGGTTTGCCAGGAGTATCTGACGCTGGGTGAGGGTAAGAGCCATCGTTGATGTCAGACTGACAACACTATGATCACTGGACATCGCACGGACAGCGTAGGCATGCCTGCCCAATAGTGTCATTATGACAGTTCTGGTTCAAAGCGGGCGATACCCCCACCCCGGCAGCCGACGATATTCAATTGCCATCGGTTGTCGCTCAGCCAATGCGGGTATTACGCACCAGTTACATATTGCATTATAATCATTGGTAGTGTTGCTGATCGGTACCCTAAGGTGCCAGCATGGTAACGAACGACGATCGAGTGTCGTACTGGAGCTAGTAGCTCGTTCGGTATCACTGTGATGGCTTCTGCTGGGTCATGGCAACGCTGCCTAAGCTTATATGGTTTGATCTAGCTGTCGCCAGTACGACATTTACGATCAGCCTAGATATATACGATAAGCTCTGGTAATGGATTGTCAGATCCCACAAAATTTCGCGATGTGCGGATTCGGCAGCATTTAGAGGTACTTCATCGCCGAGGAAATCAGCATAGCATATTTTGTCCACCGAATCGAACCGCTGACCGTCCAACATAGATCGAACATAGATCGTTGCACACAACTCCCCGTCATACGGCACATGTGAAACTTTTGAGCTCAAGAGCGCAAGCCGCCACTGTGAACAGTACTGCTGGATTTGTTTCATTATCCAATATAGACCAGTCGCTGATGAACGATGCAGAAGCGGATGCGGCGTATTCACAATCGCTGTGAACGATTGGAGCTGACGGTGACATAGGGCCAGAGCTGCAGCATATGTTCGCGCTGCACTAAGGAAGCAAGAGCTCCGAGGAGCACGAGGCACGAGTGGCTCCGTTTTCATGGACACCTTAAGCAATTTCAAGATAACGCCGCGCCCCAGAATAAACCACAGCATTGCCGACTAAAACGGCTGCAGCAAGTGTGAACAGCATCATTCGGTGGCGACCCCACTAGCTTCCAAAGGCGCACAGAAGTCAGCGAAACACAGTTGGGTGTGTGCTGGAGAAAAATTTGGGCATTCCTAAACGATATGAGTTGAAATGGTACATCAGAGATCCCGCAATGGCGCCATCACAAAACCAGAGCAGCGAGAGAGATACACGTGGGAGCTTATAGGACACGGCATTGTTTCAGCGAGCGTAGCCTCATAAACAAAGAATCGCTTACAACTTCCAAACGTTCTCTGGAAAGTGCACACTCCTCAGGGCCTGGGGTACTTGGGAAACCGGAGGAATGACAATTCCTGATGCAGGCTGTCGTAGTGATTGAATATACCACAGAAAAAGAGAGAGTTGAAGCCCTGGATAAGTACTTTGGAATCACTCTGATTGAAGAGGAGAAGGAAGGGATTCCTGGATGGGGTACAGAGTTGGGCGTCGAAAAAGCGAAAAGGTAGAGGTCTGAGGCTGGGGGCGGTCCGGAAGGGTCCGGGCCTATTTTCATAGTGACGTGGCTCCTCTCTGACCAGCCATGTTCTCAACCGGAATTCTTCAGGCTATACAAGTCCTTTGTAGTAGTGATTGTCCAGTATGTCTGAGTTGAAGATTCAACACATGCAGTTCACTGTGCAAATGCCGTGATGTCAAGTTCTTGTAGGAATACATCGTGATGGCGCAAGTCGCATGCAGTAATCGGAATTCTTATCTTTCACTCACATCGCATCAGTACTTTCAATTATGCGCAGACTCAGACGACGAATTCAAGCACAAAATCGGCGACTACATTTCAAAGCATATAGATGATTCAGGTACAAAAGACGCAATCAGAAACGATATTCAAGACCAAAGAGAGGTAAGAGCCTGTGCTAGCTTGGCCGGCAACGGGTGCTCGTCCACGGATCTCACTAGCATCCGTAACAGCGATCCTTCTTGTGGTGCCTGCGGAGGGCGTCCGGGCGACTGAAGTCCTCGGAGCAATAATCACAGGGGTGCTTTATCCCCAGGTGAACGCTGCGGAAGTGTCGATTGGCGTCCTCCTGACGATTGTATGTTTCAACGCAGCCCGGCCAGGCGCACGGGGCTCGTTTGGCGGGGACGTGTGCACGGCGAGAGGTTTTTGCTTTGGGCTTTCTGCCCTTCTTCTTGACCGGCTCCAACTCCTCGGGGTACGGCTCGTAACGGGTAGTCTTGCCCACCAAACGACCACTGCGACGGGATCCGGCACCCGGACGAGTGACAGCTGATTTCTTGCGCTTGGAAATTGCAGCGTGCGGAGAACTGGCGTCAGTGAAGGTAGATGGGGGAATGGCTGGCAGCTGCGAAGGGTGTTGCGCGGAATTGGACCAGGGCGTGACATCGGCGCCCATCACTGGGGGTCCATGGACGGGAGAGTCGAAGATTCTGTTGATGTTATCTTTGAAAGATGACCTTGATAGAGTCAATGGCTCAGGGCCATCAACACTAATCGAGGAGGAGGAGGGGATGGGGCTGATTGACACGTAGTCTTCAAAAACCTCGAGGAAGAAGTAATCAGCAGGGATCATGAAGCATAGCCATGATAAGATTACCATATCCGCTCCCTCATTCAAGTCAAATAGGAAAGCGCTTGTGCTTTCACCCAGAGCGTCGGCCAGGCTGGCATAAGATTATGGTCAGCACGTACTCATAGGATGGCAACAATAAACTAACGACTCGTAATTTCCCGGGACGAAAGGAGGCAGCTCGAGCGGCGAGCCTTGGGACGGAAGATCCACTTCAAAGCTGGGATTCATGAGCACAGTTTATAAAAATGCAAGCTGGCTACATACTTTAATGAAGGGTCGCAAGTTGAATGACACCCATCCATGGATTGTTCGGATGAGGTTCCGTCGAGGCCATTCCAGAAGGCAGTGGGAGGCGCGCCAGGCCTCATTGCGTTGGCGTACACTGGCAGATCATGATGCTCGTAGTACGGGATTTGCTTTAAATCAAAAGAGACAGGATCAAAGCTATATGAAGGATGCGCGTGACAACCTTGACAAAGGTAGGGTAACATCCTGTGGTATCAGGTGGACAGGAAGGAAGCTTGGGCGGTGCTGGTTTGAGGACAAGTGTGAGTATCGAGGAGGGGGTCGATTACCTTGGCAGCTTTATACGGTCTCGAAGTTCCAAGGCCTGGAGTAATAGTCTCGGAGTGTTGATTTGCCGGCGCACTTTACAGCATAAACGTGTTTATCGACGAATATGGGGTCTTCCAAGATTGAATGCGCAGGGCACACGCTCGTCGAGTCATCACGCCAAATCGGACATAGGCACAAGATCGAGTTCCATGATTGATGGGTTGTCAGAAGCATCTGTTGGCGCAAAGTTGAGGCAAAGACACGTTTCAAGACAGAGACAAAGCAATGGAAATGGGGCGAGAAAACAAATGGGAAACATGGTCCGATAGGTGTGAGATGGTGCCCTGAGCGTGCGCGAGAAACAGGTTTCTTTCAAGTTCGTTGGTTGAATCTCCTGGTCGGCAAGGCAGCATATACAATAGAATATTACCACAAAATGATATCCAGGACAATCGAAGCCTTGCCCAGAAGCGGTGTTACAGGAAGTACATAAATTAGGCACGTCCAAGAAGCTGGCGGTCTTTGAAAATTGAAATTCCGAGTCCCAATTGCAAATTGACTTGCTTTTTGTTCACCTTTTGTCCCGAGATTGATATACTTGAAGGGCTCTTTGAGAGCGGTCGTTCGCACATGAAGTATGCGGTTGTGAAGGAATATCGATGTCGAACGAGGATGAGGTGAAATCTCAATGAGTCAACATGCTGGAGCAGGACCCTAGACTGAGGACTTGTAATAAAAGGCTAATTGGCAGCGGACCCAATTTGACGGTCTTCCGCCGATGGTCATGTTTCCAACCGAAAGTCCTGGTGGGGCTCTTCTATCCAATCACTTCACATCGCAAAGGCGCCAGATACAACTGTCTTCGAGTAACAACTTTGAGATATGAGTGGGAGCGTAATCCTACCAAAATTCTGCCATTGACAGACATACTTACAATAACAGGACGCCGGCGTAAGTGAGTCTCCACATAACAATATCAATGAACGGCGTAAGTACAACCTCTCTACCTCGCCGATGCTAATCACAGAAGAGATGTGACGTCTACGTGTCAGGGGTGATATATGATGTATAGGAAGTCATCTCACAACTTTACCCGCAAGTTTGCTATCGCGGATCCCATCAACCTGACTGAGCCGTCTACCCAACTGTTGGGCTCTGCTTGGACCTGCATCTGGTACAGCGAGTCCCGAGCCTCCTGGTGACTCGAAACTACTCTTGGGCTGTATAATCTCGTGTATCGCTTCAAACTCGTGTCATCTTAAGCACGCTTCAGGGTGATCGGACTGTTTCGGGCCATTGTGGCTACCTGCTGATTGTCCTGACATTAATATTGCGGACCACGCGACCCTATACTCATATCAGCGCATCTAGATTCCGTAACGAACTCTTATTATACTGCTTGGTATTTGGGTTTCAGTGGACGTACCGATTGTCCATATCTACACTCGCGACACCTCGAGGATGCCACCTGGTTGCCACTCCAACGAGAAATTCAGGGATGGGCGACCCCCATTTTGGCCTAACACCATGCCTCAATGAATTTTGACAGGTGATGCATGCCACTTGGCGAGGCACGTATGATTTTGTCTGGGTTGTCTAGCCCTCTATTAGCTCATCGTGTCAAAAGGTTTTAATTCATATTGCGCTATCCTTCTGTACCGTCAAATTGTGGCAAGGGCATGCGTCGGAGTCATCATCGACCCGTGAAGCTGGCGGCGAAGGATATATAAGCAGCACTTAACTGATGTACATTCATCCCATTCGACAATGCCCGGACTTATAAGCTCAACCCCTCGCTGCCGTTCCTCATCAGAGTGAGTGACTTCATTCGTCTATTATGGCACGCAATTACAGAACAACAATCATCACACAGACCCTCTTCACGCCGTGAACTTGTACAGCCTATAGCACCAAGAGCGCCAGGCGCTTTTGTTACTATGGACTTGTAAGTAAAATGTCAGATTCCACCACCGACACGCGCTCATCCCCGCCACAGCTCGCGGGAGATATGCCCGAATAGACCGTGCACATGTGGGCCCCGTCCGTATGTCCATCATGCGAATGGCGCCTCCAACTCAATGAACTAATATCGTGATGCTTTCAGCAACACCATATTCGTACACTTTGCCCCGTCTCCCTTGCCACTCAGCGCCGAGCATGTAATTGTAAGTTGCTCTCTCTTCGTGGGTGGGCGCTGACCGAATCGTTTATTCCCTGTGTATAGCGCGAAAGTGGAATGACTCGCGACATGGCCGAGACGTACCTCGCAGCCGCGCGGCTGTACTTCCAGTACTTGCAGTCCTTGAATGCCGCGCACTGGATTCCAAAGGCCACAAATCAGCGACCGGCGATCATCCACCCACACGATTTCTTCCTCGCCATCCATCCGGATATGCCGCCCGGCATATTTGATTGGATGGACACCAACATTACTCCTCTCGACGAGATCCGCTGGCCCAACCTCGATGAAATGTATGGATATTAGTAGCTCTATACAACATGTTTACATACCTGCAACGATAGAAAAATACGCCATCTCCGAGGGACGGTGAGAGAATGGCAAGAGAAATTTGAAGTTTAGATCATGGACGTTGGGAGATGGGAATCGATGGATTGCGCTGAGAAAATCTGATAGCGAGATCAAGTCAGCACGTGTCGCCTAATTTTCATGGCGAGTTTCCACTTCCAACGCGTCAAATCTATAAATATAGCTCGTTTTTCCACTGATATAATAGAGACCAGCTGCAGTCCGAATTATGGTGTACTACATACAATATATTAGATCCTGTCAAAACTGGTTCGCCTGGTTGAACTCTGTGGGGGCCACCGGAATCTGGAGATGCGCCCCTGATGGCTCTTGAATCTCAGGTTACACAAGGATGTGATTTGGATAGGCTGTGCTTTTCCTCGACGGCTTCAACAGAGCAGCACGAGAAGCCGTAATCAACGAAGGAGAAAGAGGCGCGTCACCGCGTAAAAAGGAAATTTGCGGCAGTACCAGACCGATTTCAATCCATTTGCGGTCCGTTTTCTCTGACCAGTCATGTCTTCAACCGAAAATCCTGCAGCTCCCTCATCCCACTACTTCGTTGTCTGGGCACCCGATACAACAGAAGAGGGTGTCTTTGAGAAACGACTGGCAGTGCGATCCTACCATCTTGAGAACATGGGAGTCAACGGCAGAAGATTAAGACATTGGCGCTGGGACAGCCGGGGTGGTTGGCGGCTGCTGGGGGGCGACGGTGCGCCTAGCGCGCTGAGCGAATGCACCAACGTGGTGGACTGGTTGTGTGCTATCATGCTGCGACAAACTCAGGATATCGCGAGGCACGAGGGTTGAAGGAAGTACATCGCGGCTGCCTTTGGGAGACTAGCCTCTGCGACATGATAGGACATGATGCGACAACTACGCGGGAACCTCCGACTTCCGCTCCGACTGGCCTGGCCTCCGGCCCCCGCCACGGCGCTCACCGACAAGCGCCGTAAACGCAGCTAGGGCAGATATGCACTTCGGAGATGATGAGACTTCCAGTCGCCCTCGCCGGGACAGTGGTTGAGGGGAGACTCATATTGACGGAGGTAGTTATTGCATTTCCTGGACTGACTTTCCACACTTTGTGATAGAAGAATCTGTATGGTAGACGGGCGGTTTAATACGTTCCCACCAACAAGCCGAGCGATAGTGCTACTGACCCTTATACAGCCAGCACAATAAAGGCCTAACACGGGTGAGCACTAGTCGATTGTACCTGCTCCGTACTTTACTCGCCACAATGACGAAGTATACCTATGACTGTCATTAGAACATATCTCCTAGACATTTTAGTAGATACAGCACAATAGCGAAGAAAAGGAGACGGCCTGAAAACAATGGCCAGAGATATCGTTGGTATTACTTGTACATGTGCGATGCAGGTCGGTCCCGAGGCATTTTCAAGACAGGTGGGTTTTGTACGTCGAGCATCATGACGTCTGGTTGGCAGTTTGTTGGGGTAACTTGTCGTCAATTGTGCTCGATACCCAAGTTTTGGCGACGGTCGCTAAGTGGATGCTCTGTCATTGTATGCGCTTGAGTGCATTTGCCTTCATTGCTGGCTGGCGGCTGCTGCCGCAGAAGAGAAGACGTGGCGCCATGATATGGTGAGTTTGAACCAGAAGTGGTTCGGTATCAATTGATTTTCTTGTTTCACGCACTCATGGAGGAACCAACTTCGCCTCCTGCTCCAGATCTCTCGGATCCTCGGATAATCAATCGTACAAGGTTTGAACTAGAGCTCGAGTTTGTCCAATCTCTGGCGAACCCATTCTATCTGCAAACTCTGGGCCAGCAGCGTATTCTGGACGATCCTGCGTTTATAAACTATTTAGCTTACTTGAAGTATTGGAGCGAGAAGGAATACGCAAGGTTTATCCAGTGAGTAAGCACAATATCATTTGCTGGCAGCTTCCCTCTTTGAACTATCAAACTATGAACAAGGCTGATACTTTCCGTGAGCAGTTACCCCCACGCCTTGCACCATCTTGAGTTGCTGCAGCACGCGCAATTCCGGCAGGAGGTCAAGAAGGATGAGTGGAGGGAGTATCTGAATCAAAAGCAATTCGATCATTGGCGAACTTGGTGCGTGTACTATGCCTTTGGGGCCGAGCGCAATGTTTCTCATGTCTTATTCAGGCGGGATCCCTCATACCTACAAGGAATCAAAATCGATGTGAAGCACAATCTTGGCACGGATGTGGACCAAATTTTGGAAGCCGCAGCTAGCGTCGATGAATCCATGTTGTCCGAACAACAAAAGGGATCCGTAACTCTCTAGACCAATGGGCCAGCCTTTCACATCTTACCCGTGGTCCTCCGCAGTCATCTCTCACTTGCCGACGGGGTCCCCAAGAGGCGAACTTCACCCCACGACATTCTCAACAGCGCGACCTACGTGCCTTGCACTAGTGTCGGCAATGATTTGAAATGACATCTCGGACATTGCATAGATATCATGGCTGGAGCCGAATTTCATTCCTTGCATATCTTGGAGCCTCGATGGTCCATAATCCTTGATGGCGGAGGGTACCTCGGGAGGTTTTTTTCAGGCAGGAATTCGCCATGGAGCGTTGGGGGTAGACTTTGGAGGCAAGAAGCTGGGAGTCGAGAAGCTGAGGCTGCAAGAAGCGAGTCGCAAGCCTCATGTATAATATAAGTTCAAATTTTCAAGTCATGCATGCACAAATAATGGGACGCAATTACGACGGCAATGATGAAGCATCGCCTTTCTTTTACACTGGTCATAATCTTACGAAGATAAACGCTGTCGTGGTGAATGACTTCCACCTGAAGCTGCACATATGCGGACCGTTCAATGTTTCATATCCAAATACCCCCCGACCTCTTGTCGATGGCCCCAAAAGTGCAAAAAATCATAGCAGCAACAGGTCTCGATCCTGTGACCTCGGGGTTATGAGCCCCGCGCGCTTCCTCTGCGCCATGCTGCTGAAGGTAAGAGCAGCATTAGAGCATCAAGATAGACAGGACAGACATTCACGCTTGATGACCAAGATCGGGTCAAGATAAACATTTGAATCTCGATCCATCAACAGCTTGACACGATTCTAACCCCGCACACCCAGCAATGCATGCAAAAGAGTCGATAGAATTGAGGTTAATTTGGTGTATAGGACGTCATTTGTATATTGTCAAACCTCGCAGCCACATCCTATGCCAAGTGATGTTAATTACCTGGACTTCATCTGTGCATCAGACGTCGAGTGAGCACAATAAGGGTATAAATTTCTTATCACGAACGGAGATCAGTAAGCAAGACGAGCGGGGCGGGACGCGCTCGGATGTGAATACTGCCTCTCTGGACAACCGCATCACCCATGTTCACCGTCCCATTCCGTCTCTGACAATCCCCACACAAACATTCACCCAGCCATCAGCACCCGCCATACAGGCACCTAACCAAGCCATCTCCGCATCAGGTGGCGCTAACACCCCTTGTATAAGAGCAAAAGCCAAATTTGGAGGCGCGGGTAGGGGCTGTTGCGCTCGAGAAAGAGAATGTGAGAGTGATTGCGTATGGCCGGGACCTGGCGCAGCAGGGAAGAGTAACGGAAGATTTGCAGATAGATATTGTGTCAACGTGAATGGAGCACCTAAAAATTGAAGTCAGAGTGGCATGCATTATAGGCTCGTTTTGCTCACCGGTCTCCAGCATAGGTGGAACCAGGTCTTGCATCACTGGTCCATCGGGTAAGTATATCCGCACAGGTACACTCCGTACTTTGTAGGCACCATCCTTCTCCTGATGGACCTCAGAAGCAGTGGGCGCTTTGTTATGCGCAGATGACGGTGGACCGGGGGGCGGAGATGTAGGTCGGTTTGGGGTGGTTGTTGGTATTACCTTCGAAGCCACCCGCCAGTAGTCATCAAAATTATCTACAAGTAATGGGTTATTATGTATCTTCATCGAAACAAAGAATGAGAACGTACGTTCTTTGACGCCCTCCCACATACCGTCCTGCTCTGCCTTCCTCAACCCGGTCATGAGCTTCGTGTTTCCCCATCGCATGAAATCAGCCTCTTTCAACTGACCCATGAAGGCTTGCTTGCAGGCTTCCGAGCTTGGAGACAAGAGAAGCTTATCGGTGGGTGGAGAAGCCAGATGTAGGATCAACTGGAGCGGAACCGCTTGAGAGGTAGATGGATGCGGCATTGCGCGAATCGTAGACGAAATCGTATGGTTATCATATATGAGACCGATGGGCCAGTGCCTAGATGATGAGCATTAGCTAGTGTTAATAGGTAGCCTAAGCGCAGCTCACCATTTCAGCAAAGTCCCTTCTTCGCTCTCGAACCACCATTCATCCTCTTTCAGAACTGCAGCTGCAGCCTCATCAAATACGACATCCATCAAGAACTTCTTGATTTCTGGTAACAAAAGGGGGAGATAGCTGACTCTCGGAGCCTGCATGAAGTAGCATTCGAGACCCCGATCAGAATTAGCTGGTAATTCCTTAGAATCTACTCGGATTTCCAAGGGCACTGTGCCCTCCCATGTCAGGCGGCGGAACAAAGTAGTCGAAGCGGGAGTCGAGAATGCAGAGGTAGCATGTTGTCTGCTTCCTAGGCCTGCACCGTAGGTAGACATGATGGAAGAAGTAATAATCAAGACTGTTCAAGTCGACGCGACTTGTGTTTGTGTTTGATGCTTTTGTCAACAGCGCCAATGCTTCCAAATCTGAACCACCATGTCTATCATCATCTCTTCATGCATACTTGCTTTTGACGCGGTTATTGCACTCATTCTGGAAGAACCATCTTCTAACATCATAATGCCCGGACCGCTTCCCTCAATGAATGGCGCTGCGCAGCTGTGAACAGCCCCAAAACCTTAGCGGACAACATGCTGTATGAGCCTTGAGCTGCTCAGCATGGGGACATTGAGAATCCAGTTGTCTAGCTCGGACAAGGTCAAGCAATATCATGAAGGAGAGCAATTTAGAATCGCCAGAGAATGAAGTTTCTACAGGAAAAGGTATGGCCAATCCGCGCAGCGCGACTCAGCACACTAAATTTCTCCTATCAGTCGTGCCGGAGGCGCAAGACAAAAAATCTGATGATCCAACAGCGAAAGTATGGTCCATCTATCTGTCCGAAACAGCCCATTATGATGCAGCACTCGTAGAAAGCTGGTGCGTCCGCATGCACTCGTATTTCAACACTCTGATGACAAACGCATCTGCCATGCAGGACTCGAGATATGGATGGCCTCCTTATCTTTGTACGTGGAACCTGAGGTTGCGCGAGAAATTGTTCATTGAAACTCTGCAGGCAGGTTTATTCTCTGCGAGCGTTACCGCGATGATTGTGGAGAGTTACAAAAACCTGAGTCCAGACCCCGGCGATAGAACTGTCGCGCTTTTGCTGGAGATCTCGAAACAGCTCGGTGGGAACTATTCGGCAGTCACCATACCCAATATCAACTCCTTCCAGCCTACTGCATCTACTTTGCGAGTCAACGTGTTTTGGTTTCTCAGCTTATCGTTAGCTCTTACATGCGCCCTAGCCGCAACTTTGGTTCAACAATGGTCAGTATATACACGCAACTAGTAACACTTCACAGCTGACAGGGATTATAGGGCTCGTAGCTACCTTCAGGCTGTTCAAAGGAGACCCGCCCCACAAAAAAAGGCCCGAATTCGCTCGTACCTGTACCAGGGCATGCAGAAGTTTGGCATGCCAGCTCTCGTCGAAAGCATCCCAACGCTGCTTCACACTTCGGTGTTTCTATTCTTCGCAGGTCTCGCAGATTTTTTGTACTCGATCAATCGCGCAGTTGCCCTGGTTATCGTTGGGATTGTCGCAGTTGGCGGCACACTCTACACGGTGGTTACAATACTACCCATAATCGATCGCCAATGTCCCTATCGAACACCCATCTCACAAGTATTTTGGTACCTCGCCCAGATCTTAGGTGTTCTCCGTTATCGTGATAATGGAGTTTGGAAACGCGTACCCGGTAGCATGGCGCAGGGTCGCGAGATGTTGGCATGTGCGGACCTTCCTGGTCGTAAAGAACGCGAGATCGAGGCCTTATCGTGGACGCTGGATTCTTTGACAGAGGACAGCGAGCTCCTGCCGTTTGTAGAAGCCATTCCAGCATTTCTTTCTTCGGAAAGCGGTTCGTTGTCCACGAACCAAACTGCTATTGTCGAAGAACTGCCTTTCTTCACGCGTGCCATTGGGTTGCTTCTGATTTGCAAGGAATCGGGCAGCCTTGTCGGACTCTTCAGGCGCAAGAGGGCGATTGCCTCCATGAATGCGATATCATGCTTATACGCACGGTGCTCCACGGATTTCTCGAAATTCTGGTCAACACATGAAGGTCTCATATGCTCGGCAGTCATGCCCATGACACGCGATGAAGACGAACACATCGCCGCGGCAGCCATGGCCACTGCAGAAGTGATTGTGGAGCATGTGCAGAGGGCAGCGATCCGGCATGACGACAGCCAGATGACCGCATGGGCAATGGACGCCCTGTATCGCTGGGAATCACTCGAATCACTCGTCGAGATGATACCCGATTTTCTACGCACACCACAAGCCGCTCTCCCCTCATTTGGCCGCGACGATCTGATTCATGCACACTCACCCTCATTCATCCAAGATGTCATTAGGATGTTCAGATGCTATTATATGTATCTGCTGCTTCAGTCATGTCAAAGGTCGAGCGACGGCCCGGAAAACAACTGTTTACTGCGAAGACGAGCTTTGGCTTGCATGCGGGCAATGTTCTACCTTTCGGGCACGCCGGAGGGGCGAGTTGTGTTAGCAGACACCCGGACTCCGATAATTCGTTGGGCAGAACGTTCCAAGTCTGCAGTAATTGCGCAGTATGCCATCTGCACAGTCACGCGAATGGCCTCTCAGGTTCAGGAGGACATCATCCAGGCATTGACTTGCAACGACGTGCAAGACCACCAGTCCAACCTAGCACTGTCACGCTATCTACGTGACCTCCGAGCTCCAAAATTCCGCCCTCTTCCGCCCCCCGCTTCTATAGACACTGGAAATTATGGGCAACTACAGGAGCACTTCGAGCACGAAGTCCATGAGATGAAGGACCTCTGTGAATCATTACCGTCAGACGAATTTGACCATATGCGGCTTCAGCAAACGACCGACCAGGGGAGTGACCTTCCTAACTACGCGAAGGTCGCTCTGTATCGCGGTCGTATAGCGCTTCTTCTCAAGCTTCTTGATAGCTTTGCGTGCTATACTCAAACCACTATGGATGCTCTTGAGCTCGTTCATGAGACCATTCAATCGATGGGGCCCCATCTAACGGCCCGATATTCCTGCTACTCAGACCAGGAACGTTTGCTTCGCTATTGCCGCGAGCTGCTTCTACCACTAGCCTCCGCAGAAGAGCGCGCTATGTGTCTGAGGCCAGATGACCGCACTACAGGCGAAGGCAGTTCCAAAGATGTCCTCCAGCGCATTTCCACTTTATTGCTAGTTGTTCTTGGCACCATCAGTGCTCGGGACCTCATGGAAAGCACCAAAGATTTCATACAGGAATATCTCGAAGCAGCAGGCGTGCCTAATGGCGCAGCAATACAGGCTTTGCGCACAGTAAGCAGAATATTTGCTCTCGTTTGTGTCGGCAACTGAAAGTTACGTCTACTTCAGCTCGAGACATCCGAACCTCTGGAATCACTAGAAGACGAGGGAGACCCACCATCTCGCGAGGATGAGGATGCAGGAATGATAACGGCCTCGACAATCACTCAGGTTGAAATCAGCTTTTCGAGCGCTGAGATTGACCTATCTCAACTGGAAGATTTGACGGATGTGATGGATGGTCCGTCCGCGCCAGAGGCGCTCAACGCACATTGGCTAGACACGCCTGCTTCAGGATCAGCAACGCGATTTAGATCGCCCAGCTTCTCCCTTTCCGATCCATTCCAGCCAGACATAATACCAGACGTCCGCCATGTGTAAGATACTTTGTCTTATTAACTTTTTTTGTAAATGTAGAGTAGATTACCCGAGCTATTATACCACCCAATAATAAGCTTTCCACGCCAACCTCCACTTGCCGCTGTAACGCGCCTCCATCTTCTTGTCATCCAGCTCGTCCGTGGGCTGCTCCAGGTATTCGTCGCGCACGAGGTCCACCGTGTGGATGTCGACCAAATCGCTTGTGTACCATTTCCTCCGTTTGACTGAGGCGAGCGAGCCGTCCACAGGCGATGCATCGGCGGTGGAGGGCAGCTTGGCCTCGGCGTTGGGATCCGGGCGCTTGATGAGCATCCATCCGAGGTACATGACAATCATGACGGGTATCTCGATGTACAAGGACACGAAGTCCACCGCGGTAAACACGGGTATGATGGAAGAGTATCCTTGAACTGTGGAAGGAGATGTCAGCTAACCCGCGCTGGTGGACGTCCAGGCGTGTGGTGACTTACTGATGATGAGAGCAGTGACGGTTATGATCTTAGGAAAGACGCAGCGTGTGAGAAAGAACCAACGAAACTGGGCAAGTGAGAACTTACCACGAAAGGCGGGCCCCAGCCCCAAGTCCACCCAGCGCGGAACTTCATGTCGCTCAATGGCCGCGCCTGTCGCACCCAAGCCTTCCTGAACCTCCAGCTCGCCAGCCCAATAGACAACCACGCAATCTACGGGACCGCATCAGCACACAGAAAGCTCCAACAGAAACAAAGCACGAAAAAACCGACCTGGTTCGAAACCCCCACGATGTTCTGCAGCCAGCCCCAGAGCTGCCCGCTGCCGATGAAGCTGCTGCCGAAGCACAGCAGGCTCACGCTGCTCGTCGCGAGCAGCGCGGGAAGGGGGATGCCACCCGGTGTCGTCCAGGTGAAGATGCGCGGGCCCTGGTTCGACGCGGAGAGGCCGTAGAGGACACGCGTACCCGCGAAGAGGGCGTGGTTGCCGGCGGAGAGGACCGAGGTGAGAATGACGGTGTTCATGAATGAGGCGGCAACAGCTAAGCAGGGAATCAGTACTGTGGAAGGACAGATAGCGAAGACACGACGTACTCGAGCCGATTTCGGAGAACACGATGGTGAAAGGAGAGGTGGTGGTGGACTTGTTGGAGAGATTGGGGTAGTCCCAAGGAACTAAATGAGCTATTGTGAGAACAAGGACGAGGTCTAGGGAGAAGATGGTTTACCATTCAAACCAATGAGAAGTATACTCAGGATGTAGAAGAACAATATCCTTGAAGCAATGTCAGCCAGGATAAAAATCCGGGAAAAAATAACTTACCGCCAAAACACAAGCTTGACGACTTTTGGCATGTTTTTGCTCGGGTTCTCCGTCTCACCGGCAGTGATTCCCAAACTCTCCGTACCACCATATGCAAAGCTCGCGGTCACGAACACGTTCGCGAAGCCTCCAAACCCGCCCACGAACGGTGCGCCAGGTATATGCCAGTTGTGGCCGCCAATGTAGTGGTGCTGGTGGTTGACGCCAACGTTCACGAGAATGCCGATTATGATGAAGACCACGATTGTGGCCACTTTAAGGGAAGCGAGCCAGTATTCTGAGGAAGAGTGTTAGTCTGATGTCATGCAAGAAGCAAGGAAAATAGACTCACCCAGCTCCCCATATGCCTTGACGTGTGTGCTGTTAACGGCCACCAGGAAAACCCAGAATAGAAGGGAGATAACCCATGAATGCCAAGGTGTCCAGAACTGCAAGACGAGCTGTGCAGCCGTCAAGTCGGATGCGACGGAGACTGCGTCATTGAACCAGTAGTTCCATGAGAGGGCAAAGCCATAAGATGGTGAAAAGAATCGCGTCGCGTACGCATTGAACGATCCTACGATGCACGCGAGTCAGCAAATGCTAAAAATGCGATAGTCTTTGAACTCACCAGCAACCGGGTACTGCGTCGACATCTCTCCCAGCAACAGCAATGTCACGTACACAATGAAGCCAATCAGCGCATAGCATATAAGCATGCTTGCAGGCCCTCCAGTTGCCAGTGATTTGCCAGTTCCCAAGAACAAACCCGTCCCGATGGTCCCGCCGATGGCGATCATTTGGACTTGACGCGCCGAGAGGCCTCGATGCAACCCATGTTTTTTCGCCTCAGTTGGAGGAACAGGAAGAGCACCGACTGGCAGTTCATCCACATGCGCAATCTGGGACTCGTCGGCGTGCCCGTCAGCTGAGTAATCGGACTTCATGGTCCCGTAGTTGCTGGGGGCGTTGCGAGTACGGATGATTGAATCGCCTGAGGAAGTTGTGCCCATCTCTTATACTATGTAGCTCGGAAATGATACGCGAATTCAGGTCGATATCAGGGGTATAGAGTTTCCACTGGATGTCGGAGCCGTGTGCAACGGCGGTGAGGTGACTGAGGGTAAGGATGGCGCCATAATGACGGGCGGATCAGCAAGAGGATATACTCCAGTTTCAGCCACTCTCAGCGTGGCCTCTTCTGGCCTAGCGCTTTCAGCAATGGAACACCGGAATCTCCTACTATGGGCTTTGGTTATCCTCCCATGGCCAACAGCAATGCATACACGCACCAGTGTGGTTCATAAATGGACTCCTCTCTGGCGAGACTGTTACGATCTCTCAGGCGATCGCAACTTTTACAGGAAACTGTCTTTGACCGTGTGGTGATTGTGGCATTGGGGCGTGGAGGATGACGGAGTGCTTGGATCAGGTCCTAGGAACCCCTCGAGCGATCGCTTGATCATGTTGCATACAAGGTCTACAGGTGATGGTGGAGGGACAGAGGGTGGTAGTACCGCAGGTGATCCTGATTCCTGCCACGATGGCTTTGGCAAATGACACCGCTAATGCAAATATCTGTTATCCAGGCCCTGCAGCGTCTCATGACACATATGATCATCCATCGACCAAGATATGGTCTGTGTACATGTCGGAGGCAACTCCGCACGATAGAGCTCTCATCGATAGCTGGTCCAAAGACATGGATGGCATTCTCATTTTTGTGCGTCAACGTCTGAGCTCTGCCAGCGCATACACTAAAGCTGGAAGTTCAGGCGGGCCTTTTCTCCGCAAGCGTCACGGCTTTCATCATTGAAAGTTATAATGGCCTGATGCCAGACCACAACCAGCAAACAATCGCCTTGCTACAGAAAATTTCACAACAACTCGGCAGCAACCCGGCGCAGAGCCAAGTAGCCGCATCGGATGTGTTTAGGCCTACCTCATCTACCTTGCGCGTCAACGCATTTTGGTTCCTCAGCCTGTGTCTCGCGCTGACATGTGCCCTAGCGGCAACACTTGTTCAACAATGGTATGATTCGGCCAACCTTCCGATTCCTGCGGGTAGCTGAGACCTTCTCAGGACTAGGAATTATCTTCAAGCCGTCGAGAGACGGCCTGCGCCGCACGTGCAGGCCCGCATCAGGTCCTACTTATATCAAGGCATGGAAAAGTACAGAATGAGTGCTGTAGTGGAGGGCATCCCCATCCTCCTGCACGTGTCTGTTTTCCTCTTCTTCGGTGGACTTGTAGATTTCTTATATCCCATCAACCACTTAATCGCATGGATAACGTTGTCTGCGATTGCAGCAGTCAGCGGCCTTTATGTTCTCATCACAATCCTGCCTGTCCTGGATCGAAAAGCTCCTTTCCGCACACCACTGTCCGAACTTTGCTGGGCGTTTTTACGATTCCTCGGTGTGCTTAGATATCGGTCCGATGGTCGATGGAAACGCATTACAGGCAATATGCAGCGGGGTCGAGAAGTAATCGCCACAGCTATGAATTCCGGACGCAGCAAGCGGGACTTCCTCGCTCTTTCCTGGACTTTGCAATCTTTAACGGAAGACAAAGAGCTAGCCCCATTTATCGAGGGCATACCCGACTTTTGCAACTCCGAGGGCGACTCCCAGGTCATGCGCCAAATCCTCATGAATGAAAACGCGCGACTTGTTCCACGATTGATTGCAGCCCTGCGAACTTGCCAACATCCGAGCAGTCCGACCGCAGCTACGAAGAAAACACGGATAATTTCAGGCCTGGATGCCATCGCCCATCTATCCCGGGTCTTCTCCGCCAATCCATGGGAGTTTGTGCGCGTTTATGAGCCCGCCCTATGCTCAGTAATCGTGCCCCTTACAGAGTCGTCAGACCATCACATTGCAAGTGCTGCAACTCATACGGCCAGCATCATGCTCGAGCACATATACAGCCATATTTTGCTCTATGCGCGCCAGGAAGCGGTTCTTCTCTCTCGGCTTGATGATTTTCACGGAGCCTTGAAAATGTTTTGCAAATGGGACTCGTCGCTATCCCTGTGCGAAATGATACCCAGTCTTGTAACCTCCACCGAAATTCCGCCATTTGGTCACGGGACAGAACCTATCTCCGTCTGCCCAGCCTTCAAAAAGGCGATTCTGCAGCGCTTCGGCCACCTCGACTTCTGCGATACGTTGCAACCGTCGATGTATGCCGATCTTGACGCCAACAAACGGCTAAGGAGGCTCACTTTAGCTTTTCTCGGGGCCTCTTTCTATACGGCTCCAGAGATGATATCGAAACTAAAGGGCTCAGCGGATACGATGGACTACTACCAAAGAACCCACAATCTCGTCGAGGTTGCCAGGACTCTGACCTACTTCACAGACAACTGCAGCTCAAAGCTTGTTTCTCAATACGCGACGTGCGTTGCCACCCACATAGCAGTTCGTTTTCAACGAGCTATGGCCGAGTCGGATGAGGCCTACATCTTTTTGGTCGCCTCGCATTTCAGCCCCAGGATCAAAAATGAGGATATGCGACCAATCCGGGACGTCAAAGCGCCGCGGAACCCTCAGCACGAGATCCGTAAACGCGATGTGCGACTGTATGATAAGCTTCCAGCGATCGAGCAAGCCGTACTGCTGGGTCTCCCCGGGGCCGATGGCAGCAAGTCACTAGGCCTCTGTCGCGGACATGTGCACCTCCTCTTAGATAAGTTCCGTCACCCATCAGAGTGCGTTGATGGCGCATTGGAGTTGGCGGCCCGCACGATCCAAACGATGGAACCGTATCTTAATGCTCGATTTTCTTGCCATCGCGATCAGGCACGGCTCCTGGAGCTGTGTAAAGCCGCGCTTGATGGCCCGGACGAGCATCCACCTGCATATCCTACACGACCGGCCATGGTATTCCTGCTGCAGGAGGTAATCAGTACTATTAGTGATCCTAGCCTCGTGGACGAAGCTGTCGAAGTGCTGAACAATCTTCCGTTCTACAACCAATCGCCAAGCTTTAAGAAGCTGCTTCGTGAAGTGAGTGCTTCTTTGTGTAAATCCCCATCTGCGATGACAGATGTTCATACCACGCGCTTGCAGCTCAAATCAGCAACCACCCTAGAGCCTCTTGAAGATGATGAAGACTCGGAACATGTGCAGATGTGAATTTGAGTTTGCCGGTAGCAAAACCCTGCTACTCAATATGTTGCCTCCATATATTCATCGATTATATTTTTCTCGGCTGCGACACTCAACTCCACTACCTCTGTCTCCGCGCGACACCCGACTCGGCCGAAAATTCATCCTTCCACCTGCATCTTCTGCACCGTGCACATATATTAACATTCAGTACTAATACCGTACGTTGATGGAGTGTCGTGATATTTTCTTTGTACGATGCTCATTCTTTCTCGTCAAGTAAGCGCGCCTTCACTCAGTGAACCTTTATATTGAGAGACGAAGCAATGCATTATTGTCATTGGCTGCTATTTTCAACATGAAATGCACATTCTCGAGGTACAATATATAACGCAGTGCCCAAATTCCAGCCACTGACACCCATCCTGCATTAATGATCACAACAGGCTTGCGGTAGTCGCTGCGCAGTTCAGGGCATGGCGGAGTTCGTAGACCTCATGGCTAATTTCTTCGGCGCTGGGTCTACTTTCCGGTTTCTCCCAGCACTTCGAAATCACTTGCCAATAGTGGTCGGGCATGATTGCATTATCGGGCCGATGGGGATGAATGCCCTGCGCGATTGCCACCAAGACTGCGGCGTCAGAGTTGACTTCGTGGTAAGGTACTTTCCCAGAAATCGTCTGATATCCGTGTCAGATATTTTCTTGACTATCGGATGTCGCCACAAACCTGGAGCATTACTCTTCCGTAGGAAAACACGTCGCATGCTGGTGTTATGACCGGCTTGAAATCATCGAAGGCGCCGCTGATGGTGGGCACGAGCTCAGAAGCTTTCCATCGCAATTTTTTGTCGATTGTAGTGCTGTATTCAACAAAGCCTGATGAGAGACCGAAGCCAATGAGGTGCGCTCTCGTCGAGCCGTCGATGAAAATATTTGACCCGGTGATATCTCCATGCAGCATGCCGCTCTGGTGGACTGTGTTCTTCGAGTTGAGTGTAGTTGCGGAGAGAACTGCCCCTACTCACCATAAACAATCCCCGAGATAACGTCGCAAAGCTGTAGGTGTCAAATCATTAATGTACCATGTCTGTGATAAGTATGAACCCCGTACAATCTGGAAGCGCTCTGTTATCGAGATCGTCGCATTCTTTTTTTCCAGAAAAGCACTGAGATTTCCGTTTTCCATCCACGGCGACACCATCCCGTATGATTTGTAGAGGCCAAAGTCCTTCACCGTGCCCAATAGCTCAGCTATATTAGAGTGCTGTAGCTTGTGCCAAGCTGAGATCTCCCTCTGATATTTCTGAAAGGGGTTATTAATTAAATAGAATAGATGTGACAATAGATGACGGACAGACCTCCTGTAGATCGTTTTTTCCGGGGTCCGTTCTAAGCACTCGGACCGATACCTGTTGATTCATTGGTATCTTTGAGTCGACAATCTTTCAGAGAAGGATCAAGACGCGCACCGGAGTCAGTGCACCTTCTGTCTGTTGCCATTTTGCTTTCCAGGTGTCTCCGTAGGCACTACCATACTCAGAGAAGCGAGTGTTAATAGGCATGGTCACTCGACCGGTCAGATCAGGTGGGTTTGACTGCGAGATAAACATCAGATATAGATTGACGGAAAGCACGACAAGTACCATATTGCAAATAGAAAATGCAATAGGGGGAATAGTCGAGAGAACAGACGAAGTTGAATGGGCTTTGGAGGAATAAGATGTGCTGGTGTGGATGTGTTAAACCAGTCATCAATTAATAGCTGCTAGACTAATTCAACGGCTGTCTTCAGGTGCCAAAAATGAACTAAATAGCCTTTTCGACATGCTCGTATGCATATTGGAGCATCCCGCCCCAAAACACGAGACAGAGAGTTAAGCTTTATCAGTGGGACACGAGACACGACTTTGAGGGTTATGAGATCAGAGGTATCATCTTCAGCAGCCAAAGTGCGAGAGCAAGCTGTTTTGGATATGAATGCCGCCCTCTTGTGGGAGCCCAGTGGTCTATCCAGTTTTTACAGCAAGTCAGGAGCCTAGATCGCTGCGTCAGGAGGATCAGGAGAAGCAACGCGAGGTTGAGGCGCCTAGAATAGAGTTCCCAAGCTCCGTTGGACCGTTAGAATGATTCTCCGCCAACTTAGCTGGCAGTTGATGCAAAAAAGAGGGCAATCGAAGTTTGCAGCTCGGCGGCGGCTGCTGAGGACAACTCAGTGACCGGTATCTATAAAAATTGGCAACAATTGCAATGAAAATCCCACGGCGTGTCAGCGCATTACTTAGACCGTAGCTGCCATCTTATTTGCGTACGGCTAATGCTTCGACTCTGAAGCAAACCTTCAAGCCTTGTCTGGGCGTCAAACTATACCAGTATATCACTGCTTTGGGGGCTTGATTGCGGCAACATGGCTATACTCTAGCTGCTGAAGCTAAAGCCGAATAATCAAAAAAAATTCATGACGCTCGTTATCGACCATCGCGCTCTTGTATACGAAGAGAATACGATACCTTATCCAGTGCCGAAAAAACCCTTATCTCAATTTATTGCCACGAGGACCTTTGTAACCCCCCAGTTTAGCTTTAAGCGCAAATGCTGTCTGCGACAAGCTCCTCGGGACTGCTGGCGACCTCTGCACATGCTGTCAGACGTAGAAATCATTCCAGCGCGCACTTTTTGGCCAGGTTCGAAGCACGACGATCTGGCTTGCTTTTTTCCGGCTATGTTCGTACGCATGATGAATCTGACATCGCTGGCGACAAACAGTAGCGATCAGACGATATGCCTACTTTCTAGGTCAACTTCGTACGCATAATGGTATTTGACACCGCCGGCGACTAACTTTGTGTGTATTCAGCATCAAAATTCCGCCACAAGGTGTGTTGTCAGTGCCAAGAAGACATGATCTGCGAAGCAGACTTAAGAGTCCACATTGTAGCTTCTACATCCGTCATATCTGTTATCTGACATCACTGCTGATCGACCATTTACGGATGGGAAGCATATCTGACATATTTCCGAACAAGGTTCATTTTTGTTTAGCATATCGGACTTCGATCCCAAAACTCGCTCCGGGGTATACGCATGCAATTTTTTTATACCCTAGTGATGATATGCCGAGTTCCCGGCCGCAGATCGTGTTCATTTCAGCCATAGAGACGCGAGGCAAACACGAGGAAATCCGCTCAACAAGCATCTACCATTTTATAGTTCCGCTCTCGGACCTTACACCATTGGTCATTCTGGTCATACCCTTGGTATGTGGAGCTCGCGAAACGGAATGCACGAGCCGTTCGCTCTCAGAAATTGGCCTCCTTCGACAAATTATCTGGCCTTCAGCACAAATCATGATATGGAATATCAACGATCCCGCTTTGTTGTCTCGGGGGGCTCACTGAAGAGTGGCCTGGAAGGAAAACCGGTCAGTTTACTGTGCTAGCGATAGAGACTTTGATTTTCTATCACGGTGCCACCCACCGGCATCTACGGCGATCTAGCTGCTCAAGGCCTGAGTATAAAATCCTCAGAATAGACAGCGCTAAGTGCACTCATTTGTCTCTGCACCACCCCGAATCTCATTTTCAACATTGCTCCTCTATCAAAATACATCATGAGCCAGCCCTCCCGGACGCCTCTCTCAAGAGAAGTGCTTCTAACCAGTCTACTGAAATAGTCGCTCAGACTGATGCTCTCCTCCAGGCTCGGAACCCTGTCACCACAGATTTGACGGGTCAGATCAAACCGAACGTAAATTTTGCACCAATCGCTCGTGGACATACATACGTATATCAGGGTGAGCTCGAAGTTGAATCCTCCACTCCCAAAACTGTGTGTACTTCCTTCCCACCCAAAACGTACATTGACCGCTGGAATATTTTATCGCAGGTGGCCGTGAAGCATATCATCGGTCAAGGCAAATCGAGAGACGCGTGGGCAAGGATGGATGTCAGAGTCCGAAGAGAAACTGTCGTTTGGATGCGGCTCAAACACAAGAACATTGTTGAGCTCCTAGGGACAACGGCGGATACGCGTTTACCCACCGGCATTGTACCACAGTGGATAGCCAGCGAGCAAGAGAATATCGACCAACCCTCAGGGGTGATGTTGGATACGGAGTCGCCTTTCACATCGCATGGCATGGTCTCTCGCTGGATGATGAAAGGGAATCTTGGCGACTTTATCAAAGAGGGCCTGGAATTGGGCCATCGCCTTCAGATTGTCAGTATAGTCCTACCAATTGTCGACAGTTTACTAAATGTTCTACAGGCCTGCGACGTAGCTGCTGGTCTGGCGTACTGTATGTGCTGTGATTCATTGCTTAATTCCGCCCTAACTATGAACCTGCAGTGCATTCCGAGGATATCATTCACGGCGACCTCACAAGTGCCAATGTGCTCATAGATGATGATGGGAGTGCCCGTCTTACAGACTTTGGCCTCTCAACAATTATTGCTGAATTCGAAGACACCTCCTTCATCACTTCGACGATCGGTGGATACCTGAGGTTCCGAGCACTAGAAATTATGCCACCTTTGACCGGCGACTACGAGGGCTTCAATCCCGTTCTGACTCCTGCTTGTGATGTATATTCGCTGGGAGGCGTTGTCTTGCAGGTCGGTCCCATGAATATCTAATTATATTCTTTGTGCTGCGAGTTGACGCTAAATACCTCACCTTCCAGATTCTAACAGGCACGCTCCCATATCACAACATCATAAACGAGACCATGGTTGCCCTAGTGCTCGCTCAAAGACAGAAACCAGAACGTCCTTCTGGCGAGGGCTGCGAGGCTTTGACCGAAGTCTATTGGAATTTTATTGTTAGCTGCTGGAGCAACAACCCCGAGGATAGGCACAGTGCCGAAGAAGCCCACAACAAGCTTATTCGCCTGCGGGAAGAAACCCTAGCGGTATGATATGTGACCCCAATTAGTAAAGCATTTGCAGTCCTGTATTATGATACCATAGGCTGCATTCGTTTGTATGTAACACATGTGCCATAGATTCGTCATAAAAATAAAAGTATTTCTTTTCTTCTCTCCATTTTCCTCCGCATGTGTGGATCTCGATCTTACCCTTGCTAGTGCATGGTGAAATGAGGTTCGAGAAAGATCTGAAGAGCCGAAATATGAACTCTGATTATCTGAAGTGCCAATCGATTATACGGATCTGTGGCTGATAATTTGCGACGGAGGCAAGACAAAGAAATCATCTTTCCGCAGTCTCGCCGCCGTGTTCCGCTGAGTCCGCTCAAGAAAACAGGTACCCGCTCGGATTTGAGATTACACTCGGGACATGGCGAAAGTTCTAGACATCCTAGCGCCACGACTTTCGATGCTGTTGACAGAACACGACTCAACTCCACTCCCGCGATAGCCAAGCAAGCTCTTAGAAGCATAAACGCCATCCCCCTGGTCCAGAGCTGCCAGTTCCGATGCAATCACTGTATTACGCGTCAAACTTAGTAAACCAGACATAATACATAGTACTGTTCCAACGCAGTCCGAGAGAGTCCGAGCCGCTACGACCGGAAGTATCATTTCATCGAGCTGATAGTGCTCAGCCACCTGGCATGGAAGTTAGAGGAAGAAATTCTCGTCGAAAATACAATTGAAATATCTATAACAACCCCGTGGATGTGGCGCGGCTGGCTCATTAGCGATGACTCAGCGATGCGGTGTTACTAGAGCGTCTATGTTCTACTTCCGACATGAACCATCATGTTGTGACTGTCTCCCTCTGTTGCTTTGTCCGATTCCTGTTTTCTAGCATGCTATTGAATATCGGACTCTCCGTATAGTATTATGCACTTCTAACACTTCATTCCCGACTAAACCTCCTAGCTATGAATGTGGAAGGCGAAGGCGAGTCGGACGATCCGACAGCGATCCATAATTAATTACGCTCATGGATTCATGAATACTACTGGTCAGGAATTTTCCTACAGCTTAACGCTTATCGTCACAGATCCCGCTCTGGTTGATGTGAGAAGTTGGGCGGGACCATCATAGGTCAGTTCATGATTCTTTATATCAACGGCCCCACCTTGACTGCCGGGATCGGTATTGCTCACTGCAAACACATCTGGATATTGCTCATTTCTCTTAGAGCAGAACTCCACATTACCTCAAGAAGTTTCAACCCCATAACGTCGCTCTCGGGCCTTCCGAAAGGGCCTCGGCGGGTCGTGGCCTATCCAGGGATCAAGCTCGCCAATCTATGGATCTATGAATACATGGCTTCTGCCTATATCATAGCTCTACAGCTTGCACCTTTTGATTTGGGACGGGCTCACTGATGACTCATATACTCGAGGCTCAAAATCCAGAGCCCACCTTTCTACCCTATTCCGGAAATGCAGCTACCGGAGAGTATCTCCAGTAGACCTCTTCTCTTGCTTCAATCTCATTTATTTCAGAATGGCGGGTCGAAATTGAAGCTACCAAGGCACAAGCTTCACGCCGGATCATGGCAACATTGTCCACATACTTTTCGGAAATGAGACAAGCTGCGAACTGGCTGTTGAGTTCGACAATCCCGCTCGTCTCAGGCCGCGCCAATTGAACTTGGTATATAAAGGTTAGGGAAAACCGTGCTACAAGATCCATCTGCATTTGCTTGCCCTCCTACTACGGATTCAAACCCCAAACAAAACTCGCGCAAGTATAAGCGATGCTGAACACTCAAATCTTGGAAACACATCTCACGAGCAAGGTATATATCACTAACTCTGTGGTTACTTTGACTGCTGATTCAGTTGAATCTATAGACTCGTCACCCCGAGACCACCAACTTAACGGATCACATAATCCGAGTAGAGGGAGTCGACCTAATCATTCGTCCTCACGCGTGTGTTTACAAAGGCATGCTAGATTTTCAATCAAGCACTAGAATGGTGCGTGATATCCTTTTGGCATTTTCGATATATAAACTTTTTCTTTCTTTTCCTTATCAGGTTGCGGTGAAGCACATCACTTGCCGAGGAGATCATAGATTGGCTGTTAGAGTTCGCCGAGAGATCTTCATTTGGATGGGGCTCTCGCATGCGAACATTGTGGAATTATTGGGCACAACAAATGATCCAAACTATCCATCCCTTGGCATGGTTTCAGATTGGATGGATAATGGCAACCTTGGGGCTTTCATTGTCGAAGGACTTGCCCTATCCCATCGCCTTGAAATTGTGGGTTCGCTTCATATACGTTTGCTACTTGTATTTATCTGGTTTCTATAGACCTGTGACGTTGCTGCTGGACTGGCATATTGTACGATTATTTATTTACTTGACCGCCTCTCTACTGATCTTCAAACCACAGTGCACTCGAAAGACGTCATCCACGGTGACCTCACGTCCGGCAATGTACTCATCGACAACACTGGGAGGGCGCTTCTCGTAGATTTTGGGTTATCCTCGATTACAGCGGCTTTTGAGGGCACGTCATTCATGGCTTCGGTAATTGGGGGAGCCCTACGGTTTAGAGCCTTGGAACTTATGCCGCCCGTGGATAAAGACCACAACGACTTCGAGCCGGAACTGACAACTGCAAGCGATATATATTCGCTTGGGAGCGTGATCCTACAGGTATGTCTCGTGTCAACATGCCATGTGCTGGTCGCTCAATTTCATAACTTTCCTTTTCAGACTCTATCAGGACAACAACCGTATTACAATATCCAGGACGACTTCATGGTTGCCCTGGTTCTCGCACAAAGAAGGACACCTGAACGTCCACATAGCCAGAAATTGATTGGCCGTGATGAGTATTGGAGATTCATAGGGCAATGCTGGAGCAAAGACACGATTAAACGGCCCAATGCTGAGGCAGCTCACAAGGAGCTACTCCGACTTCGCGAAGAAGTCCTCCGTTGATCGCATTCTACAATTCCTCTCGTTCTAGACATGGCTTCTATAAAATTATGTTACGCATCGTTACTAGAATATATCGTCTTTCGGATCGCCATTTCACGCACCTACACTCTGCCAATGCAATTCACATCAACAGATAACAACTGGCTGCTTTTAATGGGGTCGAACATGAAAAGTTGATCTAAAACGCCCAGTGCAAGCCGAAGAATGAATGCTTGGAGAAGGTCAGGAGAGTCTAGCACACGACTCACATTCGCTCCCGCGATAGCTAATCATGAACGCCACTTTTCTGTGGCAGAGCTGAGAGCTCCGATCAGACTTATTACGTCTCATACAAACCAGATCTGATAGTGACCCAAAGCAGCTGTAGAGCCGCTGCGATCTGAAATATGACTTCAAGATTTCATCGAGTTGAAAACGACTCATCCAGCTGGCGAGAAAGTTGAAGGAATCAAGTTGATGAAATATGGTCGAAGCGCCTCTCAAAGACCTTGAAAACAAGATGCATGACAGTAAGCGTAGAATGTGTTCATCCAGTCGGACTTGGGCGGCCGACGAAGCCAATATGCTAAAGAAAGTCGTAGATAGCCTTCCGCAGGACTATGCGGGCACAACTCTCCTCAAGAACTCCACCTGCGCCTCGAGCGATCGCTGAAAGTTCTCCCTGCCAGGGTACACGCTGAAGTGGCCTTAGCAAACCAAAAATGTCAGACACATGCGAGCGTATACAAAGACGGGTGACTAACCTCCAGAGAGGGTAACTAGCTCGCCCTGGTCATCAGGAATTATCGACGCGACCGTCTGCGCTCCAGGGAAAAGACAAAGGTTGTCTGCCTCAGGTGCCACTATGAGTAGGGGAGTCATAATTTGCTTGGCAGTGGAGGACGGATTGTAGGAGGCAAGTTGCAATAAAGACGATGCGGATACCTGTAAAGCAACGCGTTAGTAAGAGAATAAGAGCTGGGGGAAACCCAATAGCTTACTTTGTTGGGAAAATCCCTGTGTAAGGATTCGCGTCAGTTCAGACGAAACATGCAGATAGATGCACTGACCCTGGCCGGCTGCCTAGAGCATGAAGGCTTGCCCCTGCGCCCTCGGACGACAGCAAAGCAACCTGTCTAGAGCTCGGCTCTGCAGCTGCAAGTATATAGATGGGGGGCATGCCCATAAGCTGCTTAACAGCACACAGGATGGCGCAAGTGATCTGCTTGACAGTGATAAAGTTAGCTTTTAGAGGTGCAGTGGAGCCTGTGAAGGGACACTGGGCGATGGTGGCCTTAATATTGAGTTCATGCTAGATGCGTGGTCAGATCCCGAGATTTTGGCTGGGCATGGCGTGGTGACTCACTGCAGCTGAGAGGGTTATGACGTGACCACCTGAGCAGCTGAGTTAGCTTCAGAGGGCCCAGGAATCGATCGAAGAGAGCAACCAGAGAAACTGGTCCCAAAGAGAATGACTCGCTCCGCATCAAAAGTGGGGTCTTGACGGACGTATTTAATGACTGCCCGGTAGTCTTCGAGTTGTTCTTTTACGACTACGACATTCCGCGGGGTTCCATCTACACGCGAACATTGAGCCAGAACCCCCTGCCTGCAGAACTGATGACTGCGTACCAGACAAGCCCCATCTGCGATAGTCAAATATCATGCTCGCGTAACCAATTGATGCAAATGCTTCAGCGTATGGTGCGAGGCCCATGAGTTTGTTGGCAGTTATGCCATGCGCCCTGAAAATGGCACCTATCTTAGACTCGTATTTCTCCCAGTGAAATTTCACATACATGATAATGACAGGTGCAGGCTTTGTCGAGGGTATGGACAGATATTGCCATACATCGAGGTGCCAGCCAGGAGTCGCCGAGATGATCTTAATAGACGTTTTTGTGTACTGGAGGTCTGCCATGGTGCTGGAGAGCGAGATGCGGGGCAGATGCGATCGACTCCAGAAACATCGAGGTAAACTTAGACTTCGAGTTGTCAACACACAACCGATTTGATGCCAACTCCCCAAGCTTCCCCGAGCTTATTATTGAAAAGCGAAAGCAGATAGGTCGCACAACTGAGGGCCCGAGCGACGCTGCACTGCCAGCCCGAGAGCATTTCAAAAAGACCAGTTGATTCAATAATTGGAAGAAGCTGGTAGACAAGTTTGGCAAAATTTCGCGCTGACAGGCCTTTGTCGGCAATCCCCGTCGGGGTGATATGTGTCACGTGCAGGTGGGCATCCTTCCTGCGATTCTTCGATGCCTCCCAGTGTTTCACAGTGCAGGCCATTCCAGCCTCGACCTCTGACCTGAGACCTGATGACAATGGAGTGCCGCATAGAGGCGCACCTTCTCCTTGCTCTGCAAGTCACAGACATGCTCAGACCCTTGATCACTGCGCAACCCAGTGATGAAGCTTCGAGGAAGATCCAGAAATCTGACAGGCTCCCCGCTCATGTTTTCGCTTCCGTTTTACATGGCTTTCATGTGCGTTTTCTGTTCAGGTTTGCGTGATTCTATTCATGCTGCCCGCGGATATGACGTAGTGCCAATTGCAAATTGCCGGCGGCACAATAGGCGCCCATATTGACTGATCCTGTCCGCACAGTTCAAGATCTCGATCTATCCGCGCATTCCGGCCTTATGCGCAGGTTCAAACCTGTTCAAACCCCAAAAGTAAACGACCTCAATTGCCAATTTTCTCTAAATTCTTTCTCTAAGCTGCATCTGATGAGAGCCAGTGTCGAAAGTACCCGAATCCGGCTTGCGCTATTGGAAGAAGCCCGTTGGAGACGCGTCGGGAGTAGTAGCGAGCTTATGCTCATGGTCCTTTCAAGTTGTATCGTTTCAGCATCGAGACTACAGGAGCGTGCTGCACACGCCAAGAATGTGATGACCAGAGGTAAACGTCTTTGTGCTTCTAAGTAGTTGCACGGATCATACAGGTATGCGAGCGCCGCGGGCATCTTGACTTGCTGGCAAGTTGCGCGGTGTCTGCCTTCTAAAGCCACGCAGGCCGCCAGCAATCATCAATCGCACGAGGACGCAATGCAAGGTAATAACATCATCTAATGCTATAGCTGGCAATATCGGTGAAACCGATAGTCTGGACAGATAGGCTCAGCGCGGAGGATATGCTCGGTGACAGCATATGCCATCCGTTGCTCACCGCCCCAACTCCCTCTAGGCCGAACTCTCTACAGATCTGCATCGCACAAGCCAAGACCGATAGCGGCGGTTACATCGAAGCTCGGCTTCAGCGGCTCCTTATAGCCGGCGGCGCGGTATGCTACAAGCATTGTAAGGTTCGCCACCCACTTCCGATCTTCTCGGGCGAAGAGAATGTGTAGAAGAGTCCGCCATAAGTGCGTAGAGGGGCTCCTCGCGCTGCAGTGTCTTGGTCGAGCCATTGCGTCACAATTTCAAAAAGCACTGCTAGCTGAACCTTAGGGTTTCTCGGTTCTATATTGTAAAACGATCCCGTACTCGTCGCGATTCGAGGACTTAGCATTTGGTTAGCTCGTAAAGGCCCTGCATCCGTACTCATCGGAGCTTTGTAGGTACAGGCTATTGCATTGCCGGATGGCTGGATATCTTGATCAGACCTGGGCAGGGATCTGCAGTCGTGGCCAAAGGCACGATCGATGTGTCGCGCAGAGTTTCTCTTGAAATCCGTCCGGAACATGCTGGAACATGGCACTAAATGCATGCTGTCGCTATAGGCTTTAGCCTGTAGCATATTGGTTGTCTATGGATTAATTGAACATCTCTTGGCGTGATGATCTAACTTGCTCTACAGCGCCCCTGTGAGGTGTGTGTCGATCATGTTCCTCCGCGGTAGACGCTATTGATGGCACAAGACGTTTCT
>JACXVL010000437.1:22160-52702 GCA_014898675.1 Athelia sp. TMB | reverse complement strand
CGATTGAGTGACACCTCCGAGCTATCAAATCAAGTGTCACACTCATATTTGACGGTTCCTATAGCAAGTAAACACCGATCGCTTAATATTGGTCTAGCGACGGCAAACAGCGGCAAACGTTCTGAAAGCTGGACCTTCGGTCGCCTCGCCTTTCAGCGAAGCAAACTGAAAGAAAACACAGAATTTCTACATATCCTACCTTGTTCCACCCATGATATTGAGAGCGACGTTGCACATCCGATTGCCTGGTCTAGCCGACAGACCTGTGCCACATCTTGACCAAAGACTGCTAATCCAAATCTACTTCGCCATTTTGTTCTCTTATCGCGCACCTGCCAGTGCCACACCGTAACCTTCCCGCCCAATTATTTCCAACAATGGACTTTTTTTCGACTGAATGCAACTCAAATAATCAGCTTTAAGGAAGCCACATCACAAAGATAAAACGCGCGTCTTTATAACAATGACCCTTTCTGGTTCAATGTTGCAAAAATGCTTGATCAAACGAGGCCAGTGACCGAGTGACTGAATGCTACAGCAGTGTGAATTTTCGAGGAGATAACCAGAGATGAATGATAAATTTCGACGTCCAGGATAAAGCTGTCGATGTCCAAATCAATCTTCTGTATGGGTTTCCTTGTGCCCATCGGCAAAAGTACAACCTCATACCAATTTAACCAGAATCATGGTTGCGACCCTGACATCGAGCCTGTCGACGTCTTGACTTTGATGAAATCCCCTTGCGAGGTCAGAAGAATTTTGCAGGGGCGTAGGAGTGCATAATTCAGGGTCAGACTGTCTATGTACCGTCTAACAGGCAACTGGCAGGGGACCGGATTCTTCTTGACGGACCTAATCATCGGCTTCTTTCAAAATCCACAAGGTCTGCGCTCACTATACCCACACGAAAGAATCAAGGCGGTGGCTCACCACATATAATGCTAGTACTGCACAGGTCACCAGGGAGTTGGGATTGAGTGGATAGCGCTTGAAAGTCTATTGCGCCAGTTGGGCTCGAATAATCATCGATCATTTAGAAGTCACCGCACAGTCATTGTGATCGATAGGGTCACAGCGACGTATCCGCAGTGTGAATGCATATTCCGACGGTCCGTATGCTATGGGTGCCTGCAGGCGCTGTCCCCACAGCACAGCGGCGCCCGTCCTTGCAGCGTGGCGTATCTAGCTTCCGAGCGACGCCAGAGCTCCGCGACGAAGGCAAGTATGGAATATTTGCGGGTGCTATGATGCTCATACGCCTGACTTGATTTGGATTTGGGGTTCAGTCGCTCGAAAGTAGAATCGGTAGGGGCGCACCGTCTAGATAAAACGCACCAGTTCCGTTCGAGCTTCGTAGCCTCTTTCCATGCGAAGCGTTTCTGTTTATACATGGCCCCGCAACAAGCCTGATGAGGACCAAGAGGGGTTCGATGAACTTATCTTCAGATCCATCTGTATGCAGCTAGTGCGGCGTGGAAGATCTGAAATAAATGGAGAGATCGGTCATCGTGTATGTTCATCGACGCGCTGGCAACGCGCGCTGGTTGGAGTTGTTGTCCTTTGTTTACTGCCACCACGTCAATGTGATGCAAAGCTACCGAACCTACGCCGCAGTGCCGCTGTTGCACAGTACCGCTACTTCACATTTATACTCCTGGTCTCTGCTATCATCTTTACACACTCGGGAATATCTATCCATTTAATCTTCTCAGAACAATCTGACCTAGTGAAATCGAGATGCCGCCGTGGAGCTCCGCTAAAGCCAAGGTGAGATCTAGCAGGGCTTGCCGCCGAAGCTTCTGATTGACCTCCCTCCACATCACTCTTCCCAATCAGGTGCAATTGAGGTATTGAACATTTGATTTCAAACATACGCTCGCAAGCTGCAACTGTCTTGTGCTTCTCAAGACTTTCAGTCCAACGACTGAGGATCCTCCAACAGAAGAAGGAAGCTCAGGCAAAGAGTTCTCGGAGAGATATCGCTTCCTTATTGGAAAGAGGGAAGATCGAAACTGCGAGAGTCAAGGTGGAAAATAGTATGTCATTCTGCTTACTCGTGGCCAAGAACACAAGCTGAATGACTCTTAGTCATTAACGAGGACATTCATGTAGAGCTACTCGAACTGTTGGAACTCTACTGCGAGTTGTTGATAGCTCGATTTGGCTTACTTGACCAGAAGTTCGTGTCGATCATTGCACACTCCAACTGAACCACTGAGCCTTTTGCTCCAATTTCCAGCACACGAGATCCAGATCCAGGCATCAGCGAAGGTGTTTGTGCCATCATCCATGCCGCACCGCGGACCGAATTGAAGGGTAAGTGATGTCGTGGTATTGTCCGGTTGATCGTGTGTTTTTTGACTGTCTCCAAACGGCTCGCACGAACAGAGCTTCATATTCTACGTGACCTTCTCATGCATAAATTCGGCCGGGACTTTTCTGTTGCAGTCATGGAAAATCGAGACGGCATAGTGACTGAACGTGTAAGGCCTGTGGCTGATATGGAAGACGTATCTACTGACACTTTTCATGCCAGGTTTCCAAGAAGCTGACCGTTGCCACACCGTCCAAGGAGCTTGTCGACGCCTATCTTTCAGAGATAGCAAAAGCCTACAGTGTTAATTGGAGCCCTGCTCCTCCGCCCGAAATTTCTGCGACAGATGAACCCGAAGGCGGAGGCAAGGTAAGCTCTAGTTTCCGTATACATGCCACCCTTTCCTTATCTTCAACGCCCCAAAACAGACGGACACCCTTGACAACTCGGAACAATCCTTGGGCGGTGAAGCAAAATTAACTTCTACCCTCGACGGAGACAAGACTCCGAAGTTGCCTGACATTCCGCCTACCGAAGAACAAACAGAAGCGAAGAAACCAATAAAACCTACTACGCCACCGCCGACCTACCCTGAAGATGATTTCGACGCGCTTACGCGTCGGTTTGAAGCGTTAAAGAAACGGTGATCTGAATTATAATTCTTATTTACTGGTGGTTTGTATTGATGGCTTGTGTATTCACATCGTGCATGAATCAGCAACACTCTGCGGCATGATACCATCTGTCTTAATTTGCGCAAATTGCAGCGTAATCTATCGGACGTTGATCCACGGACGAGATCATGCAGTTCCATTTTTCCATGAGTGCTACATGCGCATTCCACCGCATTTCTCAAACCGGTATTCTGGTTGCTGTGGCTGCTTTCGCTCCTAAAATTGCCACAGACTGGTCTAGCTAGCGATGCAAGCATTGCAAAATACAGATCTTTTACACGAGTATGCCAGGGTGATGAGTTTCAATGGGCACTGGGAAAGTTGTAGCAATCAACTGACTGACTTCTTGACAAACTCCCGTCGGGTCGTCGTTGTAATCTTCATCTCCGAGATACAGGGACACGCGTTGTGTGACCCGAGAGGTACAAGTGGCGGCGCAGGGCAAGAGGTTCATCGGCGGACTGAGATGTAATTCATGATGACTGTGTAGCGGCTGCGTGCATGCAACCGCGATCGGGGGCCGACGCGCGTAAATCCGCGCGCAGATCCCAAGGCTGCGCCCAAACAGAAAGACATCCCTACAAGCAACCTGAAGGGTCAGTGGTTTTTAGCCCCGATTTGAGCACTCAGAGTCTAAAAGCTTGGCATCCACTTTCTTCATCCAGCCAAAATATCTGGATTACCACGCGGGACCTAACCGGAAATCAACGCGATTGGCGCTTATCAAACCTTGCGTGTCCACCAGTAGTAATCCCCTCCTTTTTTTTTCTGGGAAAACGTATCGCGCATATCCAAGTATACTAATAGATTGTCCGATTTTCAGGAAACACAACTCTCGGGTGACTCATTGTTGGCACCGCTCAGGAACCGCCGGCGATGGTATACAGGAACATATGCACGTGGCACCATCGTGACATTAGGCGATCAACTAAAGTCCGCCGACATCTTGAGCAGCGCAGGCAGCTACCTTTTTCCACTCCTTCGTCCCGGGCCACGTTGCTTTTATGCGTTCCTCTTTTCCTTGCGCCGAGGCCACCTCGTTCGAAACATAAATACCGGGGGATTGTATGACCTTTGCGACTTCGACCTATCATCATCATCACTCACTGTGAACGACGAGCCCTCGAATTGGTGATGAACACTCGCTTGGACTATCTGGACACCTGGGAGGACAGCTCCGATGGCGGCCGCAGCGATTTCTCTGACACGTCTATGGGCACATATCGTAGCGGGACGAGCTCAAGAACATCTGTAGATGGCTCCTCCACGCGATCGGTATCTCCTGCGCGATCAGTGGTGTCTGTAACAAGCTCAATCCGAGCACTGGCCATTAGGGAAGAACATGGGAGGGGAGTGAACAACTATTCAAATGTGTATCTCCTCCCTGCCGACAGTGATGAAGTGACTCGGCTCAGTGAGTGACATGCCAATAAACCAACATTCCCTATTCAACGCACCTCAGATCAACAGCACATAATGCTGACAAAAATCATGGGAGGAAAATATGCACCCCCAATGGCCGAGGTTATGCACAACGACGTTCCAGGAGAAACCAAAGCTATCCTTGACTTGGGCTGTGGCAGTGGCAATTGGTGAGTGCGACTTCTGTAGGTTCTATAACATTTTTTGATCGGCATGCAGGATCATGGACGCAGCTCATGACTTTCCGGACGCCAACTGCGTTGCCGTGGATTTAGTTCCTATGCAGATCCTGTGAGACACTCACAATGCCTACTGCTATCAATCAATATTTACGCCATTGCTCAGTGAAATGCCACCTAATTGCAGGTCAGTTTCATTATGCGTCCACGAAACGCGGATCTCACATGTTGCCCACAGGAGCGAGGTTGACGATATTAATCTTGGCCTGGAACACTTTTATGGAGACTTTGATGTTGTCCATATGCGTCTCATCAACACAGGAGTATGTTTTGGTTTTGTAATGTGTCTACACAACTCATAATTCGCTACCCTCAGATCAGAGACTACGCAAGACTGATCGACCACGTCGGTCGCGTCCTCCGGCCAGGTGGCCTGATCGACATGCTAGAATTTAGATACAAAGTATTTGATGGCCGCACCAGACGGCCTATTGTTCCTTCGGAAGCAGCCCCTGGAACTGCATGGGTTCCACAGTGGTTTGAACACATATACCACGCTGTGGGTCGCCGCGGCGCATGCGTCGACTCTGCATCTCATATGTACTCGTGGGTCGTCAACAACCCGGTGTTCAAAGATGTGAAGTACCACGGCTTCTGGACACCTACGTCACCGTGGTTGCAAGGAGACTCTGCAGAGATAAGGCGCCTCAATGAACTGGGGACCATAATGCGTGACGATATCAAGGCATGCCCCAACACCTGGATCGCATATGGCATGCGCTAATCCGTCTTTTCTGCAGGAGTTCTTGAAGTCGGGGCGGCCCCTTCTCCTAGCCAGCGGATTAACAGTGCCCTATCTTGACGAGCTCGAAAGAGGATGTCACAGAGAACTTGACGAAGCTAGGAGCCCACATTGGATTGTTTTAGAACAGGTCTACGCAAGACGCAGGTAACGCTCAGCGCTTGCTGTCGATGCTCTTTACCATGTCATAACCCCACCATGAGCACCTCTATCTAATCATTACACATATATCCAGCTTTATATTAACTTTTATATACCGCGGTGACGTTCTTGTATCCGTATCCCTTAATCCAGACCCACAACAAAAGCAGAGCAATTTTATATTTAACCCCTTGACATTGCATCTATACACACACCGCACACCAATCTACTTGATAAAAGCAAAATCACGAATATCGAGGCGAGGAAGCGAAGAACATTGGAATGTTCAAAGAAATGGCCTGTTCGGTGCCAATTTAATCTGTTTCGTCCTGCGCGTTCATGATGGATTTGGTCCAACAGGCTCAGGCTATCCAGTCGATTCTGCACCCAGAGTCCGGTGACGCGCAAAGACTGTTAGGGGAGCTTGGTCTCGCGGGGCTACCATCTCGGGAACAAGTGCATCGCGAAATTGAAGAAAAACTACTCTTGCCTCGGGACAGACTGCCTGATCATTGGCTGCCAACCTATCAAATGTACGAGATGCTACAGAACGCTATCGCGCCAGCTCGATTGATTTCCAGCTTGAAAGACACTGGGAGCACGAGCTACATGTTCCTTCGTTGTTGGCATTTGAGCCATCTCCCCAACCCACAAGCCTGACTTTTGTCCGCACTGGCCTTGAGGGACGTGTAACGGGCTATGCTGAGGTAATTCCAATAACCTCACTTTCTTTCGCCGAGCTTAATGCTGATGGTTGGCCAAGACGCCGAGCACTCGGATTTCAACTGGTCTTACATCAACATCGTTCGATAGAGCGCCAGCTCCAGCGAAGAGTTTCGTCAGAGGAAAATCAGGATACGTTCCATTCTGGCCCGGAGGACTGGATGATGTGATTGTAGATTCAGAGAATTCGGACAAAGCTACAAAGGGTCTCCGGACTGTGCCTCCAGGTTTCGCTCGAGGGCTCCGGTTACCTGGCGACGAGGCGGACGACCATACTCTCGCCGATTTGGACGAAATTTCTGCACCTAATCGCCCCATTTCGGTGAGAAAACCCTCTGCCAAGGGTATAATCGATAGCTTAAACGACTTTCATTGCAGTTGCCGACTGATGTAATACGCGGCGTTGACGATATGCTCAGCGAAAGCAAAGCATCAGAAATCGACGAGCTCTTACCTACCACTGTAAATCTCCATCCGCTCCTCCTATTTTTTGAAACAAGATCTGAGATCTTTGTAGCGAAATCATCTAAACCCAGTCGTTTCTGTGCGACGCACTAAGCGCGCCAAAGTTCAGAAGCGGGACTGGGCACATGTGATAGATGTCAACAAACCTATGACTAATTTTCATGAGCTGGTTCCAGAAATGGCGCACAAGGTATAGTGAAGATTCTACGTCATTAGGCTATACATTCTAACACTTTTTTCATGTCTAGTATCCTTTCGAACTCGATACTTTCCAGAAAGAGGCCGTTTACCATCTCGAAATGGGTGACTCTGTTTTCGTCGCAGCTCATACTTCTGCTGGTAAAACAGTTGTCGCAGAGTACGCGATTGCTCTCGCCGAAAAGCATATGACCCGGTTCGATGACTTTCTGGCAATCAATCCACCATGACGCTAACAGCACTCATTGCATAGAGCGATCTATACGTCTCCGATCAAGGCTTTGTCGAATCAGAAATTCCGAGACTTCAAGCAGACTTTTTCGTCTTCGTCTGTGGGCATATTGACTGGAGATGTTCAAATTAACCCGGAAGCAGCGTGTCTCGTCATGACCACCGAGATCTTGCGGAGCATGCTCTACAAGGGGGCAGATCTGATTCGAGACGTTGAGTTCGTCATATTTGATGAGGTTCATTATGTCAACGATGCCGAGGTGGGTCTCGCTCGCACTCTTAGGTCGTATTGAAGCTGAATGACCTCCAGCGTGGTGTAGTTTGGGAGGAAGTCATTATAATGCTTCCTGATCATGTCAACATCATCCTGCTGTCGGCCACAGTACCAAACACGAAGGAGTTTGCAGACTGGGTTGGGTAAATGATATACGTAATAGCTCATCAAACATCAAACTCATCCAATATTCCAGTCGAACGAAGAAGAAAGATATCTACGTGATATCGACACTGCAGCGTCCGGTGCCTTTGGAGCACTACCTGTATGCTGGAAGGGAAATGTTTAAGATTCTAGATGCCAGCCGAGTCTTCATCAGTAACGGGTATGTCGCTGGTTCCTATGAAACATGCCAAGCTGATTGCTTTCCAGATACAAGGACGCTGGGGAAGCCCTGCGGCGCAAGCAGGACAAAGAGCGGGAGGCGGCTGGTCTTCCCCCGGTACAACGCGTCGGTGCTCGTGGTGCGGCTCCGCAAAGAGGCGGACAGCGTGGCGCAGCTCCCGCTCGCGGAGGTCAACGCGGCGGTACGCCCAAGGCTGCGCCACGAGGTGGAGGTGCTGGGCGCTCAGGTCGCGTCACTGTCGATAAAAATCTCTACGTCCACCTTCTTGGTCATCTGCGGAAGAAAAGCTTGCTCCCTGTGGTCGTTTTTACCTTCTCGAAGAAGCGATGCGAAGAGAATGCTGCGACCCTGACAAACGCGGATCTGTGCACATCTGTAGAGAAGAGTGAAGTTCACGTGGCCATTGAAAAGGCGTTGGCTCGTCTGAAGGGTAGGTTAATCACCGCCGTCTAATAGCGTTGATTGAGCTGACGAGATCACAGGCTCGGACAAGAAATTGCCTCAAATTGGCCGAATGCGCGATTTACTGACCCGTGGCATTGGCGTCCATCATGGAGGTCTATTGCCGATCGTGAAGGAGGTCGTAGAGATTCTCTTTGGCCGAGGGTTGGTCAAGATCTTGTTCGCAACAGAGACTTTTGCCATGGTATGCCTGTTTTCTCCGAGTCAAACATCTCTGACACATATCCAGGGCGTAAACATGCCAGCAAGATGTGTGGTATTCTCCGGCATTCGAAAGCACGATGGCCGCAGTTTCAGAGAGATTATGCCCGGAGAATATACACAAATGGCAGGTCGCGCTGGTCGGCGTGGTCTGGACCCGACTGGAACCGTCATTATTGTGGCTAACGATGAGTTGCCAGAGGTGAGCGCTGATGCCACATCGAGGCAATGGCTTTTCTAATTTACCTGTCCGAGCTAGCAAACCACTCTTACAACTATGATGCTAGGAGTACCCGCAAAGCTCTCATCCCAGTTCAGGCTGACCTACAACATGATATTAAACTTGCTCCGCGTGGAAGCTCTTCGCGTTGAGGAAATGATCAAACGAAGCTTTTCCGAGAATGCATCCCAGAGGCTCCTGCCCGACCAACAAAAGGCGGTCATTGAGGTAGGCCTTTGTACACCAGCAGCCACAACCTAACTAACTACAGGCTCCAGAACGAGAAAGTTCTTTCATCGATGCCCAGGTTAAGCTGCGATATCTGTGAGAACGACATTAACCGCCATTATGATGTATCCTTGGCCATTGTCGAGAAGAACCAAAGGCTTTTGCTGATGGCCGCGGTAAATCCTCATGGAGTCAAGTTGCTCTCTCCCGGTAGGGTGGTCGTGCTGCGTGACGGGGTATGCACGTGGTAGCATCTAGATATTGCTGCCATGCTGACCGAAATACAGCACTTCAGGTCGAATAATGTCGCCGTCCTGCTCAAGCCAGCGCCAGTCAAAGCAGGTGCCAACGGAGTGCTCGAGAAGGTCAAGACATACTTTGTCTTGGCTCTGGTAGATCCTGATACGAAAAGCGGCCAGCTGGGTAAGTGAATTCGTCAGCACGAGAGTTCTTGCCCCTTATATGCTGCATCACAGACATCGACACCCAGGCGATACCTCCTAGGTGGCCTCCCGCCCCCCAATCGTTGATCCAATCGGACGGCACCTACGAGCTCATAGCCGTCCCCCTGACGAGCATATCCATCGTCACCAGCAAAACCGTCAAGGTACGTCCCACCCCACACTACTGGATATGTCTGAACATTATCCATAGGTCGAAGTAGACGCGATCGTCGAGAGACATCTCATCGCCCCCATGAAGGACGTCGTCAGATCCCTCTCAGCGATAGCCGAAGAGTGGACCGCGTCCGGTCTCGTCCCGGAGATTGACTGGGCGCGCATGCGCTCCCTCGACTTCCAGGAGGTCCTGCGCGCGCGCAACGAGCTGACCACCCGGCTGCATGGCACCGTCTGCGCGACCTGCCCCGACTTCGAGCAGCACGTGAGTCCTTCCTCTTTACTGTGCGCAGCTGCTCATCGCGGGGCAGTACGCGGTCCTGCACGGGGAGAAGGTGCTCAAGGCGAGCATCGCGAACCTGAAGCTCGCGCTGTCGGACCAGAACCTCGAGCTCATCCCGGACTACGAGCAGCGCATCGCGGTGCTGCAGGAGCTCAAGTTCATCGACGAGAACTCGACGGTGCTCCTCAAGGGGCGCGTTGCCTGCGAGGTGCGCCCACCTGCCCTGCCCGCTTCGCACGCCCGCTGACCCACGCAGATCAACTCCGCGAACGAGCTCGTGCTGACGGAGCTCATCCTCGAGAACACGCTCGCGGCGTACGAGCCCGCGGAGGTCGTCGCGCTGCTCTCGTGCTTCGTGTTCCAGGAGAAGACGGACGTCGAGCCCGAGATGGCGCCGCGCCTCGTGCAGGGGCGCGACGCGATCGTCGCGATCAGCGAGCGCGTCGGCGCGGTGCAGGACCGCAACAAGGTCGCGGTCGAGGACTTCCGCACGGGGCTGCGCTTCGGGCTCGTGGCGGTCGTGTACGAGTGGGCGCAGGGCGTGCCGTTCGAGCAGATCACGGCGCTCACGGACGTCGCGGAGGGGACGATCGTGCGCGTGATCACGCGCCTGGACGAGACGTGCCGCGAGGTGCGCGACGCCGCGCGCGTGATCGGCGACGCGGAGCTGTTCAAGAAGATGGAGGAGTGCCAGATCAAGATCAAGCGCGACAGTGAGTGCCCGTCCCCTCGCGCGCGCCGTGTGCTCACCGGGCCGTGCAGTCGTGTTCGCCGCCAGCCTGTATTTCTGAGCGTGTATTTACGTCCTGTATCGCTAGCTGTCTGTATGTATCCTATTCCGATTTGCTTCGTACGCAAGGAGCATGCGTCAGATACGCCACCCCCGTAGGGCTGTCACTCACCTGAAGTTGACACTGGACAGTCGCGCGGACTATGCTTTCCTTTGCTTATCACGGAGTTAGCTTACCCCAACGCAGGTAGTCCCAATCGGACAAAGCGTTAAACTCTATGCCCATCGCGCGCTTGCAGTGCGGTAAACTCACAGCAAACACAGGTGGTCGAAAGAAGGCAGCTGTGTCACGCCACTGGTGTTAGCACTGGCCTCAAGATGTCTGCTACATCAAGTGCGATGCTTATAATAAGCTTGAAGGTTAGCTGATTTAAGTCCATTGAATGCTCTCATCCTCCGGTATGAAGCAATATCGACGCATTTAATCAATCTCGATCAGCCCTCCACTCCGTTGCCGTGTTATGCAGAAATTCGCGGGGTACCGGCAGCATGGTATCGCGGATTGGAGGACCATCAGGAAACTGGTAGCCGAGGATTACTGAAATTATCCATCAATCCCTCGGCTATATGCCTCCTAGCTGTCTATGGGTAGTTTCGGGCCATTTGAGCATGGCGGACTCGCTAAGAAGTTGGATCACTGACTAGAAGGTTCACAAGATGATCGCAAACAATATAGTGAATATCACAGAGAAGATAAGATTTCAGGAGGCCGAAAGGTTTGAGATAAGATAAACCGTGAATGCTTTGATTTTCATACGAACAAAGAACGGTACTACTGATAGCTAAGGACAGCGTGGAAAGTCTCTTTATCAGAGAAATTGTTAATATAGTATGAATCAATGTCCTCCGAGTTCAAAGAATTGTTACAATCAACCCCTGCTGGTATTTTCTTGCCGAAGCATGGCACGAGCTCCAAGATTTCACGGATGTCTGTAAGCTGGAAAATGTCGCCCATGCGATCGCCATTTGCCCGGATATGGCGTTCGACGACAAACATGTCGATAACAGGTTCGGGCGTGTAAATGGTTCGACCATCGGGTGAAACAATGCGGTTTCGGGGCAAGAACCTGAAGCAGTGGCCATAAAAGTATATGGGTGGAGGGTGGCTGGCGTTGGAGGGTGAAAATATCAAGCGTATTTGAATGATTTTACACGCTAAAGTGGAGCGTGAGTGTGGATTTGTGAATGATAGATAATATTTCAACTTACGCTCACTATCGTCAGACATCAAGCTACCAGTTGCAGATTTGACCATCACAACGTTGCCTCGGCCGTATGGCATCGAAGGCGAGACGGGTAGAGCTTGAACGGTGCGAGGAGGTAGTATGATACGTGTGTCTTGGGTCGAATGTTGCTGCATACGAAAGCTGTGCCAGATCTTGACATGCTCAAAATCGAGGCTGCAGGTCGGTGTGCTTCTGCGGTGGTTGCCTCGGTCGCCACCCCGGAAATCTATATCGAAGTCACCCATCGCACCACGTAGATCTGGTAGATGGAAAATAGTCGAGGCTTCAGCAATAGATAATCGCTTGTGAGGGCGATTTGCGACGGTGAATGCGATTGAGCGATCGTTGGAGCTATAATGGTTGGCCTTGCTGAACAGCGATGTCGGCCGTGAGGAGCCGGAAGCGATCACTTTGAATTCTTCGTCTGGCAGAACCTGGGAAAGCCAGGCCGCCTCCGGATAAGGGTCAGTGGCCTCTGAGGCCTCCTGCACAACAGCGTTGACAAGGCTGATGTTGTTGGCTTCGAGCATGGTGTATAGGCCGAATATTCGCGCTTTCTCCGCTCTGTCCATCCACCGCACCATCTGTTCGTGGTGGCCACGCTTGTTGGATTGTCGGTATGGTATTTTCACGTGAGAGTGGTGACAGCGTTCTGTGATATCTGATGTATATTGATATGGGGCGCCCATCTGGCGAATGCTGGTGGTGACTATTCCCATGCCTTCGAGCTTCGGGATGTTGAAGTGAAGGATGGGGCCGGTTTTCCCTATCCGACCGCCTGCCTTGATAATGGCGACTTTGTAATGGTGGAACTCGTGGAGGGCTTGGGCGATGGCATGGACTTGTTCGTCGTAAATGAGTACTCCCTGCCCCTGAAAAAAGAATTCATCGATGGAGCGGACAGAAGCGAGGACGTTGGAAGGCACGGCGCCAGCAATGCAAGGTACAAGGAGCTTCTCGAGGTCACGATGCTCCTTACCGGTGAGCTGCTTGAGTGTTGATACACCATTTGGCCAATGGCGAACGCCCACAAGAGGCTGCAAGCAAGCCATACGACGATCAAGCTCGGGCCCCGTGACCATATTAATGGCCCATGAGACGACGTGGTCAAAAAAGAATTTATGCCACGCGTGTAGGATGTCGGGGGTCAGGAAGAGAGAGGGTTCAGCGCTGCCCCAAGTTGCCCAGAACGGTTCTAGGACGGCAATTAAGCCATAACTCGCCGCTGCTTTGACGAAGGCCGGTAGATCAGCTGTGGCACCAGCAGCGTACCGTGCCCGGATAAAATTATCTAGAGTGTGCTGGCGAGTGCGACGTTCATGGGGCTTGAGGAACTGGTCTTCGCCGAACTCATGCAGTTCTGCAAGAGACGTAGGCGAATGATTGTGGAGGGTGCACGAGATTGTATGCATCTCGGGGAGGTCAGATATCCAGGATGCAAGAGGAGTATGGTTGATACGGATATCCCCGTTGGGATCTGCCATCTCCGCACCGTCTCTCTCTGCAATTCGAAGGTCTTTCACGATGACTGATAGTGAAGCGTGATAGACTTGGGCGACAAGTGCGGCGTGGACCGCCGCCGAGACTCCCTTGAATTTGGGAATGGGAAGGTAACCGGCAAGTACAAACGAGTGCGAAGTGGCCTTCATGCGAACGCCGGGATGGATGTTGGCGATTGAAAGGAGAACGGGGTGCATTTCTCGATTGCCTGTACCAACGGTAAGCGGAGTCTTGTCCGATGCGCCCATTACACCGATCATGCCGTGACCCTCAGGCAAACGGTCCTGCATAACATGAGTTAGAGCCCACGCGGTTAAAAATGAGTAAACGAGACATACATAGTATTCCCATGCAAAATCACCAGACATGAATTCACCGTACACGCGCTGATTGTTCTGCTTAGGGTCGGTAAGCCGGTACGGCCTATCTTCCATGCAGTTGGCGAATACAGGGTTGGAGTAGATGAATTTGATCACCTCCAGCCCATCGCGGTAGTACAGAACCATCGGCTCTTTAGTTTCGTAGCCAGGGATTGTGATTGTCGTATAGTGCCAGCTGGGTACAGTCGGCAGATTCTCGATGCGGTTTCGTAAGTCACGCGCAGTGGTGAAGGATGGAGGATTACGCCGTGTCTGTAATCATGGGTCAATAGATTCAAAATATGCATGATATGATTACTAACCTCTTCGAGTTTCAAGAATGAGTCAATCTGAGCCTGAGTGAGTGACGAATTGGTGAGCCATTCGCCAAGCTGCCAGTCGCCTCGTGTTGCGAATGGGTAATGAATGTTATCAGCTCGATATTCGGCATAGCGGTCGCGTCTGATCTGCTGCAAGAGATTTTCTCCTCCTGCGCCCCGGAAGGGCACCCTTGGGTGCTGCCGTTTGTTCAGTCCATGCAGACTAGAGTCAGGCGGCATGTCGCCGTTGTTGTTGGCGGGGACATGAGAGATCGGTGCTGGTGCTGGCTTGCGTGCGCAGTCAGGCCCAAGGGGTACAATGTCTTCTTCCGTGTCTAACGTCGTATCAGGTATATCGTCGCCTGCAACTGCAATCTGCATCAGAGAATGTAACTAGTGGAAGGAATCGTGATAAAAGTTGCATACCTAGCTCCTGCTCAGCTAGCCACGACCCACACGTCGATGAAGCAACATGTTCGCATACAGCATCGAAACTGCTGAACATACGCCTGCAAACTGGGTTCGGGCATGATCGAGTCTTGCTGATGGCGCTATTAGGTTGCTGCTCAGCGAGCCACTGTCCGCAAGTCCGTGACGAGCCAATGTGATTGCAAACGGAGTCGAAATCGATAAAGGTCTGCCCACACACTGGGTTCGGGCAGATGCTAGGATTGGTGCCAGCACCGCTGTTGTGCAACGAAGGGCTAGGGTTGGTGTCGGCATGGCTGTTGCGAGACGAAGAGATAGGGTTGATGTCGGCATGGCTGTTGCGAGACGAAGGGATAGGGTTGGTGCCAGCACCGGTGTTGCGTGATGAGGGGAAAGGCATAGATAGAATGGTAGAAAGATAGAAAGAGGGGCACAACGATTAGAAGGAGAGGAGTGCAGAGATAAGATGAAAATCGCACCTTCTTATACCCAGAATCCTGCTCTGCATGTCCTATTGTATGGTGTATTTCACTGGAAGAAGGACTAGAGAGAGAGACAATGAGCTTTTGACAGGCTCAAGTACGTCTTTGCACTTGCTTACCATGAGGCCTGTTCTATTATGTTTGACGACACCACCCGACTTGGGCGCTACTTCTGCTTTCATCTGTGCATTTTCTATGGTCAGTGTTTTATCGACGTACCTCGCGGGAATAGCTTGGTCGACGTATCGGGTTCTCTTTTGTCTGAGGGAGGTTGGCCATGGCCATGACTGTGGCGTTGAATGACTGGCAGCTGTGGCGAGATGGTTGCACGGAGGCACTTAATGGAAAATTGCGGCTAAGTCCTTTCGCTGTGAAACGCACACGCCATACCCCACTACACTGTACTTGCACACTATCCTCATGCACGGTTCCGACAGTCTGACTTTTTCACCTCCCGTAACGCTGAAAGAGTCCCAGCAACCCTCTGGCATGGGTCCTGCTCGAGTGCGCCACCGTGCTCCTGATCCAATCCTTATCGTCGAGAAGCAACAGGTGTTAAAGGTAATTGTTCAATCCATCACAGTCGCCATCCCTTGCCTTCTGACCACGCCTAACAAGCAGAAACGGTATCGACACATTGTCAGAGATGCTTCTCGGCGGTCACTGTCGCTTGCTCGAACCAACCGTGGTGCTATCTTGGCCCAGAAGAAACTCGCAATCATCCAAATCGAACAGGCTGAGGAATATATCGGTTTACTGAGGCGGCAGTGCGTCTTGCTGGATCTAGAAATGGCGGACGCGGACAACGGAACTGTAGGCGTGATGAGCAACATGAACAGGGAATTCATTTCCGAATGCTCGCTCTCAGACGACGAAGACGAGAACGATTACCCATCATATCCCATACCTTCTTCCGACCCCTCTTCCGATCTCACCAAGGACGACAGTGGTCCTAGTCTCAGTTCAGGCTCCGACATCTATCTTCATTATGATTCCGATACCGATCAGTCTGTGGGTGATGAAGTGGAGGTGGCAGGGGAGTGGGCAAGTGACGTGAATGCGGATGGTGGAATAGGCCGTCTGCCTCGTGATGATATGGTGAAGGCTGTCATGCATTGATAGCCGCAACAGGACTGTTACGGTGTGTTCATATGCTTGTTGTCACATTATGTTGTATGCCGAGTGCGGCTCGTGTTCCAATCGAATATATATACGTCTCCTGACCCCATGTCGCCATAGATAAGGCCTTATCGTCCGTCAAGGCTTTCCCTGAATGATCTGTTATCCGTTTGCAGCCATATAATACCTTTCAGCCTGTAACCACTTACTCCAGCTTATTCTCCCAGGTCTCTCTACTATCCACCTCGCCGATTACAATGTCCGGTCAGTGTACAACGTTAATACCTATTTCTCAACTATACTGATAAACACGAGTAGGACCAGCAAAGAACAAGCCAGTACGCAGCAATCAGACAGCAGCACGCAATGCCAAAAAGGTATGTAGCCTGTCATTGTGCTCTATCGGTTGCTAACAGACCCATTGATAGGTGGTAAACATTGCAGCTGCGGATGCTCTGCCTGAGCCAGGGACATTCGCTGGAATGTCTTACGGCCATATGGGCGATCCCAATACCGCAGGCGCTCAGTTCACCGGCCAGCCGCCTCCCGAATCGGCGCCTTGGAGCCCAGTATATCCACCTTGGACTGAGCCGTGGACCGGGCCCTCTTTATCATCAGCTCCGGGGGTCGAACAATACGGCTACGATGGGACCTCTTCATCAGCTCCGGGAGCTGAGCAGTATGGTTACGGCGGGCCCTCCTCATCCTCAGCTCCGGGAGCTGAGCAGTATGGTTACGGCGGGATCTCCTCATCCTCAGCTCCGGGAGTTGAGCAGTATGGCTATGGCGCAACCTCTTCATCCTCAGCTCCGGGACTTGGGCAGTATGGTTACGGCGGGACCTCTTCTTTCTCAGCTCCAGGGACTGAGCAGCACAGTTACGGCGATAACGTTCCCTCTAACTATTCCTCTTCTCGGGCAGACCCTTACCCTCCTCCCCTACCGGACAATTACCCTCTTCCCACACAAGCACATCTCGACCCACACAATTTCGCTCCTGCACCTACCTTTTTACCTGCCTACACCCAGTACACCGACACTTCTCCCGCTGTGATTTCATCCGCCACTGCACCGACTCAGACACATTCGAGCAGGTCTCAAGCTTCTAAGCCACCCCAATTAGACGCCGCAGCGGTGGCGAAGCTTTCCCAGCTCATGTATGCAAACCATGATGCTATCGAGGTACGAAGTATATTATAATAACCACCTACAAGTGTACTAACGGTTTACCAGGTCAGGACTGGCGCCCATGGCGACGTCGTGGCTGAACATCGGGCCAGAAATCAGATCAGGATGCCAAACCCTCTCACGATGCGTTCGACATCACAAATCCAAAGAACAGTATCAGCGGCCAATGTTTCGGTCGCCTCCGCCTCCGACTCCATATTTTCTGGTACAAGGACTACCGACTCTCACTTCCATCCGTATGCCAAAAAACCCACCACAAAGCTCAAAGGGCACGACAAGGAGAACGTCAGAAACGCCGGCAACAGCTTTACCGCCAAGTTGTGCCTCTACGACTGCTGGATGAATGCGTGTGCTATACGCAGGAGTTGGGCGCGCGAATCACTCCTACTAACTAACAGCACAGCTGTCGCGAAAAGTCTTCCGGAGACTCCAGAGACCGATGACATCGTATCGACTGTGAGTAGATCACGACTTCGCCTATCCAATTACTCACCCCCCTCGCTTACAGATCGAGCACCACGGAACGAGCTTTCGATCGAAAGCTAAGGCGCTAGTGATCTTGAAAGTTGAGGTCTGGCATCTCAGCCCCCCATTTGATGCAATCCTAGGGCCAGGCGGGAAAGAAGAATACATCGCTGACCGAGTGCGAACCCTGCTCTACCAGGACTCCTTTTGCAATTACGGCTTCGAGACACGGACGGAGGAAACAGACGGAGCCATATTTGTAAGTAATTTAATTAAATATTTCCATAGTGATACTGACCACACCTCATCCACAGGCCGACCACGAGGGGGACCGATTCTTATTCACCCACCCAGCTTTCCTTGAGCTCGTCAACACCATACTATACGGTACAGCCGGCATTGCGAGGAAGGAGCCTATAAACTTTCTGCAGTCCAATTGCCCCCTCTCGCCCATCTGTATGATCGCAGGCATGGTAAGTTAATCATTGCACTGTTGTATCTCATCTGACAGTCATACAGATCAAAGGGGTGCTTTTAGATTGGGCGACCGGATATGACATGACTGCACGAACGCGGGGAGACGGCCGGTCGACGTATCGAGAGTACTACGACTATTTCACCGACATCTGCACAGAGATACAGGATTCCACCGACGGCTGGTACAAACTTGTTCTCTCGGATGCTACGCGACAGATAGCTGAGACTGGCAAGTAAGCGGGCCCCGATTATTCACATAATCTTACCTTAAACTAACCAAATCATGCAGGATGACCGTGCGTAGAGGAAAAGGCTCTTCGAACATTCAGGCGAGCCAGCTGGGCATTCCGGCATACATCAACATCCAGCGCCCCAACGCAGCTGTTCCCGCCGAGCGCCTGGAGTTTCCGACCTACATCAACATCCAGCGCCCCAACGCAGCTGGTCCCAGCGGGCGCCCAGAGTAGTAGCACATTGTATTCAAGTCTTTCCTTATCACACTTGTTTTATTCTCTCAAATGTGTTATTTGCGCGAGGATCATCACCCGTAGTCATAGCATGTTTTATTCTCTGTAATGATAAGATCTTGATAAGATTGTTATTTGCACAACGATTATCACCTATCACTCCCTGATCGACCTAGCGGCGACTTTAACACAAATAAGGTCTGTCCTTACCGCAACTGTGCTGGGTTCTTCCAAAAACATCCTGTGAGTTCTAGCTTGTCTTACGTGCTAGGCTGGTAAAGTCAGTAACACAGTAATGAAGGTACGGCCTGGTAAATTGGTGGTATGTACCCTCAACCAAACCACTGATGTGACGATTGCGGGCAACAAGAAGAAGATTAGACACAGCTTCGCAATTCTCTCTGGTTCAGGAATTTATGATAATATGATTCCAGGAGGCCAAGAATGGAGTATACACCAGTGTCAAGGTTTGTGTGATATGCTCACCAATCCCAGCGCAAGGAAATGGTTGCACAGCCACATCCCCACGAACAACCCCTAACCACACTGATGCTTTATCTGACGGAGCGCCCCGACGCTTCTGCTTATTCCGTGTCAAGCATTTATGATAAAACGATTCAGGAGGCCAAGAATGGAGTATACGCCGGCGTGAAGGTTTGTGTGATAAGTAACTTACCCCAACAATAACAGCACAAGGAAATGCATATGGCTGGACAGCCACATCCCCACGAACACCCCCTATCTCGCCACACCTCGACGGAGCGCCCCAACACCTCTGCTTATTCCGTGTCGGGCATTTGTGATAACACAATCCCAGGAGGCCCAGAATGGAGCATACGCCCGCGTCAAGGTGATAACTTATCTCAACAATAACCGCGCAAGGAAATATTAATGGCTGGACAGCCACATCCCCATGACAGGAACAACAATTCCTATCTGACCGAGCGCCCCAACTCGAACCTCCGCGTCACGCAAGTCATACGGCATAAAGCATGGTGTCTATTCAACATAAGTGTGCGGGTATGCGGGTGCGAGACGAGTATATACAACAGCGAAAACAGTACAAGGACAGCGGTGGTACACGGGGGCGAATTACGCGGGGGTAGAATAGCAGTAGAGTAGGGTAGCGCAGAAAATCAACAAACCACAAATAATAACCATAACACGCACGGACGCGCTAAAACACGCCCACGCGCACCTCGCACCCGAGCCCGCTCCGCCGCCGCCCCTCCCACGCGACGCCCACCACGCGCTCGCGCCCGCACCCCAGCGCATTCGTGTTCCCGTTCGTGTTCACCCCGCCGCCGACGACGTTCTGCAGCGCGCGCAGGCGCAGGAACACGGGGTTCCCGACGGGGCGCATGCGGTACGCGAGCTGCGCATGCGGCGCCGCCGGGCGGTACGGCGACTTCGTCAGCCCCTGCCCCTGCCGCGTCTGTGCTGCTGCGGAGGAAGAGGAGGAGGAGGAGGCGGTGGGGGAGGGGGAGGGAGGCGGGAACGGGCACACCAATGGGATGAACAGCGCCGCGGTCACCGGCGCGCCCGCGTCGCTCGCCATCAGCACCCTTACATCCTTCGCACACACGCGGGTTCCAGCGGGACGCAGCCCCTTCCGCGGGGTTGGGGACAAGGGGGAAGGCGACCGCGGCGGCTCGAAGGACGCAGCAGCGGTGACGCTGAACAGCGCCGCGCCGTGCACCGCGCGCGCGAGCTCGGCCACCCAGCCCAGGCCCAGCGCGCCCCCTGCCTTCCGCGGCGGCGCCGCCTCCGGCGCAGGCTCGCACTCGGCGGGGGGCGCGCGCGGGGGGGCGAAGGACAGCGGGCAGTCCGCGAGCGCGACTGGGGTGAGGCGGGCGGCGCAGACGTGCGAGTGGCGCAGGGGGCTCGCCTTCGGGCGCGCGGGGAGGGGCGCGCTCTTGAGCCACGAGGAGACGGAGCTGGGGCTGGTTGCGGGGGTGGTGGGCGCGGTGCTGGCGGACACGGACGAGCGCGCGAAGGAGAGCCAGCTGCTTGTGCGCGAGAGCGCGGTGCTCGTGGTGCGCGAGGAGGTGGATGCGGATGCGGAGGTGCGCGAGGAGGCGGTGCAGGCAGAGGCGGAGGTGCAGGCTGGGCACGCGGCGGCAGCGGGTGCGGTGGGCTTTGCAGCAGGCTTGGCCGCGGCGGGCTCACAGGGGGCGAGCAGCGCGGCGAGGAGGTCGCTGGTGTCGCACGGCTCCTCGGGGAAGAGCGGGCCGTGCATCGCTGCCAGCACATCCTTGAACGGCACGGCAGGCGGCGACGCGGCAGACACAAACAGGGGCACTGCAAGCGGGGACGACTTCTTCGGGGAGCGGGGAAAGTCGTACTCGAACGCGGGCGACGAGGGCCCGGGCTCGGAGGCGTGCGGCGCGGGGCGGGCCTGTGCAAGTCAGCGCGTGCACACAGCAGCTGGCGGGGGACTCACGGATGGACGCTTGCGCGGCTGCTGCACCAGCTGTGCGCGTGCCCTCGCCACCCTCGCCTTCTCGTCTCGGACCCGCATGCGCTCCGTCTCCCACACGCGCTCGCACACGCGCAGGCGCTCACCGCGCCGCTGCGCCTCCTCCGTCTGCGCGCGCCAGCCCGCGACGCGCGCCGCGTCGCTCACGAGCGCGGGCGGCGGGGCGAAGACGGCGTCAAAGTCGGCGTCGGTGACGGCGGCGACGCGCGGGTCGGCGGGGTCGGCGAGGCGCACGCCGGTGGTGAGCTCGAGGAGGAGCATCTTCGCGCGCGCGACGTCGTCGTGCGCGTACGCGATCTGGATGCGGTCCGTGAGCGGGAGCGCGGGGTCGTCGCCGCAGGGGTACGAGTCGGGGTCGGGGGATACTCGGGTGGCGTCGTGTGACTCGGAGACGGCGCGGGTGAGGGGTGGGGGTGGGGCAACGATGATAGGAGCACTTGGTGAGTGGCCGGTGCGGGTGCTGGTGGGGAGGGAGCAGCTGAGGGCGGCGCGCTGCTGCTGCTGCCTGTGCTCGCGGCGCCGCCTGCGCTCCTCGACCTCCTGCGCCTCTCTCCGTCTCTCCTCGGACGCCTGGCGGGCGAGAGCGACGGCAGAGACGCGCTTGCTGCGGCCGCGGCGTTCTGGGCGGGTGTGCCAGTGGTTCGTGGGCGGGAGGGTGGCGGCGAGCATGGGGGGATGGGGGAAAAGGGGCAGGGCTTGTGACGACTATAACGGCGGGGGCAGTTGCGATTGTGGCACCGCATGCTTGCGCTGATTTGCGCCTCGAGGAGACTGCCGCGTGGGTTATCGATGCACTATAGCGGCCGCGGGCGTGAAACCGCATCTGTCGCCCGATGCGGCGAGCCCCTGCACAGCGTCGGCTGTACCCCGGTGCCCGATCCCTGGCTCCCTCCTGCCCCGCGCGCACCCCTCCCTCCGTCCTCCCCGCCCCTACTGCCGACATCTCCGCCCGGATCTCCCTTCCGTCCTCGAGGCCATTCTGTCCCGCATTGGGCGTCTCCCGCGTGCGCGCCTAGATACACACGAGACAAGGCGAGAAGGCGAGAAGGCATCGAGGCGAACCTGGCAGCGAACCCTGGCCACCCATGCGCGAACCCTGCCCAGCATGCGCCCCGTCAACCTCGGCGCACGCGCAACAAATCAGGGATATATCACACAGGCATCACAAACGGGTCCGCCCCCGCACCCGACCCAATGCGGCCACAAGCGTAGCACCTGCCAGTGCCACCCGCATTCGGACAGCAACAATCACAGCAAGGGACACGCAGATCGATCTTCCAGTGCTGCTGTAGTTCATGATCAGCCAGCGCTGCAATCATTGTATTCCAGTCCGAACGGCAACGCTATCTGTTCTGCGCCGAGCCGAGTCTGCTACCGCCGCGACCCTGATATCCAATTGGCCAGTCAATTTCGGCGCCATGCCAATAATCGCTGCTCTATTATTCTGCATCCATCATATCCGCGTCCAAGGCCTTCCCTCCCTTTGTCTCGGGCCCGCATCACCCATCAAATAGCCAAACCCAAACTCACCACTGCCCCGGGCACGGAGACTCGCGCGCCTCACGAGCTGCGCTGCACATTCTGGGACTTGGCTTTGGAAGGTCAACGGCTTCGGTGTCATCGCTACGAGGCACAGCACCGCGAGATGCCGGGCGATAGCTATGACTCCAGACTGACCGAATAAACAACAAACCGAACAAACAAACCGAACCAATTAGAACAAACAAACAATTAATGATACAGCTGCGACACGTCGCGCGAGCTCGAGTCTAAACCCAAACCCACTTCTCGCAATCATCTCCGTCCGCAACCCACATATGCGTCCCCGTCTCGCTTGGGCGCGGTGCTGCTCGCGAGCAGCCACGCCCCTGGCTCAGCGGCAGAGCGTGATCTGGATTGTGGTTCGCGGTGGTGGCGCGCGTTACACCGAGGCTCCAGCCGCGGTGGTGGCGCCCGTGTACCGAAAACACGCCCCTGGCTCTGCGCCTGAGCGGGCGCGTACGCGTACACCGGTCGCAGATCTCCCAGATGGAGCAGCACCCGATCTGCGCATGCTCGTGCTCTATCTATTGTGGCGTCCTACTCGGATTCGTCCCTAGGCCCTACAGCCTAGGGCTGCGCGTTCGTCCGATCTGTGGCTGCTGGAATGCAATACAGCGTCGCTGCATGCTCTTTAGCACGGTTGCCGCCAGCGACCCGGTCCCCAAGCTTGCTTCGTCAATGAGCATCTCAGGCAGGCGCCCGTTCGTACATTTATGACTGCAGCGCGTACGCGCATATACGCGCACGAGTAACTGCGGGCTTTGCTCGGATGTCCGCACTCGAGCACACTCCAGGTCTCCAACACACCCCGCTCTGCGATTGAGGCGCGGACGCGGTCGCGTACACCGGTTGCAGATCTCCCCAGTTGGGATCTGCATACAGCTCCATCTGTTGTGGCGCGAACAACATCGCCCCTACTCGGGTTCGCCCCTGCCGCTGCTCGAACTGCGGGTGGAGTGCAATGTGGGGTATAAGGCCTGCATATGCATACTCTTTAGCACGGTTGCCGCCAGCGACCCGGTCGACGCGCGCTGCGCTATCATCTCAGGCGTTCGTACAATTACCGGTGCGTCAGGAAATCAACACTGCGCTCCATATGCGCATGGGTGGCTGGAGCGGACTTTGCCAGCATTACCGTGCACGCGAGATAACATGTTCGGAGTTTGCGCAGGTCGGGCCGCGCGTCTGGCGTTGGTGCTGGTGTACACCAATACTCAGCCAACACTAGCTTTGCTTTTGACTCGGGTGCGTACACCAGCGGGATAACAGGGAGCCCGTCCACGGCCAAGTTCCAAGATGCCACTGCGCTAGTGATCGCGTGACTCGGAATGCAATATAATATTACTCCACAGCTGCCGCCTACGCGACGGTGAGCTTTATCCAATTCAGCGCCCATTCGTGCAACTACCGGTGGTCAGGCAACTCCAAGCATACAATCACGCGCTGATCAATAGCGACTGTGACTCCAGCTCGCACGCACCGGATTCACAGGCGCGCTGGATTGCACGCGCATATACGCGCACGAGTACCAGTGCGGGCTTTGCTCGGAGGTCCGCACTCCAACTCACGCTCCAACACACCCCGCTCTGCGGTTGAGGCGCGGACGCGGTCACGTACACCGGTTGCAGATCTCTGTTGTCGCGGCGCGGGATAGCCTCGGGGCTACACCGATTCGCCCTGGCCAGCAAGCGTATTACTCCGGTCCCGCGCAAGGTCAAGGCTGCAGCTGGAGTGCAATTTGAGTGCAATATAGCTCGCTCTGCGCTCTTCTGCGCAGTTGCCGCCCCCACACCCCACGGCGGTCGTCAGCCGGCGCTCGACGGTTACCTTTATTTCACTACTTGGCATTCACTTCATTTGACCTATTACCGATGCTTTTCCAAACATGAAATCACGCGCTGATAGCGACCAGACTTGGACACCAGCACAGCGCGCTCTCACGCACTGGATTCACATTACTAGTATCTCAGTCACTCTATACGCCCTCCGTTCTGCACTTGCCAGACAAGCCTGCTTCGAATGGGCGCCCAAGCCACGCTCGTCTCTACGCCAGACCTCGACGTGACGGTGCATGTACGGCGAGCAGATCTGGCGCCAGGATGCTGTGGCGCGCTGTCCAGCGCAGACATCTTTGGCTCTCGGGTTCCCTTTCATGTGCATCCTGCGCTCACGGCCCCCGCGTTCCCGCGTCCCCAGCGCACTTCACCAGCGCCCTCTGATCCCTCCCAGGCCGCTGACGTTTCAAACACGCCAAGTTGCAATGCAATCACATCTCGCATCGCGCTGATAGAGGCGACGTCACATTGACACAAAACGTTCTGCGCTGCGTTCTGGAATTGCCCGTATATGCATATCTGCACTTGATCTGGCGCTGCACGGGCTGATTCCCATACCCAGATCTGCTGATAGCATACATCTGGGCACCCCCCCGCTATCGCACAGCTGCGCGCGCAGACCCACGTGCCCGCCCAACGCCCGCGCAGCTCGCCTGCCGGTGCTCTTCACCTCGCACGAGCTGTACTTAGCACTATCGCTGTATCAGGAGCGGAGGCATCATGATCTGCATCGCGGCACCGCCCATAGATAACCGGCTGCGATGACACGCGCCTCGAGGCCCGCCCGCTCCCCCCACGCAGCTGCTTGGGGCAACTCGGGCCCGGGGGGCTTTTGCGTCGCGCACGCTTGCGGGCACCCAGCTAGCGCCGCGATGGGTGCTTATGCCCAATCTGAGCGCGGTCCGCGTCGGAGGCGATTATGGTGGCGAGGAGAAGCGGATGCCTGGGAAAGGTGGCGGTTCCTGGGCGAGACTGGGCTGGTGGCCACCTTCGCGGGTCTGTTGACCGTCTGAATCACGGTATGATGCAATGGGTGGGCAATGGAAGCGTGAATAAGGTATGCGAGGATAGAGACACGTAAAATCCTCGGGGGAGATGTTGGGTTCAACTCGCTATCGCCGTGCAGGCTTTCGAGCAGGGAGAAGGCGTTGTTTCGCGCCCAAGATCTGGGGTGTCTGCCGCGGGTGCGCGGTGCGCGATGGCTTCGACTGGGGTGCTGAGTGTTACAGCCAATCTCATGCTGTGTTTAATCTCTGCACAGACGCAGATGATGCTTACGAGGACATCTCGGGGGGTGGGAAGCGAGCTGCATGATTGGTTGAGCGAAGCTTAAGAGCTTGTCTGCTTTCATGCGCCAATTCGCGAGCGAGCTGACGCCACGGTCTGTGTCCACCTCGATCGCGCTAAATTCGAGAAAGACTTATCTTCTATCTTCTCATAGATGTTAGGGCGTTGATCTGCAGATAGGTCCGGACGCGAAATCTCGAGATGCCTCCTTAGCGGTGATAATATCCAATGGTCCATGCGCAGTCTCAGACCACTTACTCTAGAACGCCATTCCAACTTCTGAACTACGACCACTCGGATTTTTGGACCGAGATTTACCATCGGGCGAACTTTGCGCCGCGCAAACGCAGATGCTCCGTCCAGAGGCTGGAGGCGTTTAGGAATGGACTGCCCGCAGGATATCGAGGTGTATACGCGTCACCCTTGAATTCGAGCTGACCTGATTGGACAAGGCAGTCTTGGGTAAATTCATAAGCCACGGCTGTTCTTACCGCCACCTATGGTGTCTTCAATTGTAGCCTATCTCCCAGATAACAGCAGTAAATGGCATGCATACGCGAGCGAGTCAAATTTGCTGTAGCAACTAATTGCGAGGATGTTGATAAGGCTCGAGAGGTTGGATCTAATCTAATCGGAATAGTATGACCGCCGGCGATCAGGCCGGCATGCCGCAGCGGACAGAAGGCGCCCGATTGCAAAGTTCTAGTTGCTCACGACGCTCACTGCGAATGTATTGAATTCCTTGTTGTCTGTCTAGGGCCGCTGAGACCGTTTGGGTCTTGTCAATTCAGTTTCTTTACACGGTCTGGGCTCGAAGGACCTCAAATGTTGAATGCTCAGTGACAGCTCAACGACAGCGTCAGGGAGCTGTCCTACCAAGTTCCGGGCGGACTGCGATGGCATTGATCAGCATACGACTTCGGACCCTTGCTTTGGATGTCTATCTGTCGCTATGTCGGACGAATACCCTGATGTTTGTCGCGCGGAACCGCCGGATTCACCATGACAAACTCTCAGAGTCAGTGGTCTCGCCTATTCCTTGGAAAGAGTACATTGTATTTGGAGAAGCACTCGGAGATTGCGGCTGCTTGGGCGATTTTTGCAGTCACAAGCTACAGCACCTAAAAGGAGTTGGGTCCCATTTTTCTCACCGCAATCCGCATCTACGGTGAGTCCCGGTCGAGCTTGCTAAGCTGCGATGTATGATCAGAGTCATATGCTGCACAAAAGCAGGCGCACTGGTCTGCGTTGACACGTAAAAGGCGGAGTAGTGAGAGCGTATGTTCGAAATTCAAATTCGTAGACTGTGAAAGTTATTACCGTTTGATAGGAGAAAGGAGATGGTACTGCAGCTTGGTAGGCCAGCTTTGTCGATAATCTATGACAGATATTCATTGGGTTTGAGAGCCTGGTTAGGAACGATGCATTGATGATGACAGTGAAAACACAGAATCATGTACCGCCCGGTTCTGGAACCTGGGAGCTTTGGGTAATTTGTATAGGTATTGTACACATCTGATAGGAATATCACTTGCTTCCCCGCCTCAGTGATTTCCTAGATTGCACTAATAGCGCTCATTGCACCCTCGCCAAACGCTCCCAGCAGTTTCCTTGGGGTGAACGTGGGTGGTTTGAGTCAGAGCTGTAGCAGAACGGGATCTAATCTAATCGGGAGCAGTGAGCTCCAGCCCATCGCCACAAAGCTGCACCGGCAAACAAGACGCCGGCAGAATACTCGTGCCTGCCCATGGGGCCCCAGACGACGAAGGTCACAGGTGTACCAGTCAACTGCTCTCTCCCATGTTACCAACTCCTCTTGAGACCTCTTAGCATCCTCTGAGACCCTGCCCATACAACCTTCCTGGACATCTGCATCTCTATTGGCATCTCAGGGAGCTGACTGCCTCAGGGAACAGTTTCTAACTTTCCAAGTTCCGGGCGTCCACCCCGACGTCGACACTGAATACGAATATTTCCCACTGGACCCTTGTTCGCAATGCTGGCCCGCCTGTCAAGGAAGGCAGCGCACCTGTTAGACCTCCCCGGGTCGTCATCGGAACACGAGGGCCCTGACTCATTGACAGCCTCAGAGCTCGAGCCATACGTGAGTCCCTCTTCGCATCGAGGCCCTGATCTTCCTGACGGAAGACGGAACATACAGTCGATCGACGTGCGCGTCCTAAGCAGCCTACTTCCGACCCCGGACATCCCGTGGATGCGCGTCGCGGGCGCCCTGGCGCCCGTCTGTAAGGGTGTACATGATATGCTAGTAGGGGATGCCGAATATGTCGAGGCCTTGATGGCAGGGCTTGATCCAGGGAGTGCAGAAGATGTAGATGAAGAAGGGGAGGAACAGGAGGCCGAGAGCTCGCAGAGTCCCAGTCTCGGTACGAGATCGGTACCGCTGCCCCTCGTACTGGCCTCTGCGGGCCAGCGCCACAAGCGAGAGCCCCAGTTCTCCCTCCCCCGCCGGCCCCACACGCCTCACAAAAAGAGACGACGGCCATCCGTCAAACAGGTTCGCCTCCCTTCCCGTTTGCCTCTCGATCCGAACTGACAGAGCGACCTGATCGCATAGCTCGACCATCCTCTTCTCATCCCCTCCACCCACCCCTCGGCGCCGTCCATCCTCATCACTCCCTGTGGCCCCGCGCCCATCCCCGTGCGCGCGGCTACCTGGGTACCTCTCCAGGACGCCGCATTCGGAATGCAGCTCGCCGTCCCCGGATACCCCGCCTTCAACGCGCCCGCTTTCCATCCGCCGTGCGCGCCAAACCCCACGCACGCACGTACACCGCTGATTGAGCGGTGGAGGTGGCGCGGGGGCCACTGGTGCGCGGTCGTGCCCGACATCGACACGCAGACGCGGAAGGGGTGGTTCGCGCGGCCGGTCAGCGTGAAAAGGAGGAGCTCGCGGCCCGCAGTGGCCCAGAAGCCGTGATTCGAGTGTTAGAATGCTCACCCTGGGCTCACGAAGGATACAAAGGTCTAGAGTGTGGCTGCACACGATCCGGCCTGCTCACGCGGTGCCCTTCGAACCGGTCTCCTCGGGACGCTTGGACTTTAGGCTTTCGAGCTTCAAGCTGCGAGTCTCGCGGGTGGTGGATGATAGACGCAGGTGTTGCCACGCGTTAGTGGGTGACACTGACAGGAACTGACATACGGCTTCTTGACGTTCGTGACGTCGGTTGAGTGCAGCTGCGTGGACACTGGACATGCATATGCGCATTTGCATTGACTTGGGAGCAATAAATAGAGGCTATACACTTTGCTAGAGGAACTGATTGTGATTTGACATGTTTAAAAAGTCACATATGCACAATCTACGCTTGATCATCAGGCTGGACCACTTCTACTCCCTTCTACTCGACTTGAGAGCACAACATCCTGAGTATAAGCCGTATAATTAAATTATAATCCCATGTGCTACATCATATCGTATCGTCATCGATTCAAATCGAGGCTGTTGGACCCATGCAACGGGCCCGCCAGCCATGGCTGTCCTGATGGTGGTCGCTGGCCCTCGCTCGTCCACATGCTAGCTCCCGCTCGTGGTGGTCCAGCCCCACGCGGGAATAGCGTCCCTCGCCGCGGCGGACCGCCCTGCATGCGCATACCGCCCTGCACGCCCCCCTGCGGCAGCTCCATCGCGCGCTGCAGCGGGGCCCCGCCCATCTGCCCGTTCTGCTGCTGCTGCTGCATATTGATGATCATCTGCTGGTGCTGCTGGTGCATCTGCTGCTGCTGCGGCGACGGCCCCGCGTGGTCCCACATCATGCCCGCGAAGCCCTGCGTTGTGAGCCCGTGCCCGTGCCCGTGCCCGTCCGCGCTCCCGCTCGGGCTGCGCTTGCGCGCGAGCCCGGGGTGCCGCGTTAGAGCGGCGCTCGCATCGACGCTGATGCCCCGCACGGCCATGCCCGCCTCGTCGATGCCCAGCACGCGGCGCAGCTCGCGGTTCTCCCCCTCGAGGCGCGCGATTTCCGTCTCGCGCTCGAGTGCCCAGTCCTCGCCACCTAGCGCGTCGAGGAGGGCGCCGAGGTCCGCCGAACCGTCGTCCCGGTCCCGGGGCGGGGCGTCGGGGTCGTTAGGATCGTGCCCGTTCATGCAGCGCAGCAGTGCGCGCAAATTGCCGGCGAGGCGGGCGAGGGACTGTGCGTTGTTGGTGCTGGCGGCGAGTTCGGCGGTGTGTGCGCTGGTCTCGCGTGCCTGGAGGAGCGCCTCATAGTGGCTTGTCAGCGTCAACTCGTGCTGTTGTGCTGCTAGCTGCGCATGCATTCAGTTTCCTGGGAGATGATGGAATGGAAAGCATTACGCACTGCGTGATTTCGGAATTTGGACATGATGGTCTCCATTGTGCCCTCGTACTCCTTGAGCAGCATGCTTAGCTGCTTATTTTCATGCAGCAGCGTCTGGTTCTCGATGACGATTTGGGCATTCGTGCGCTCGAGCTCCGACTCGAAGAACTCTGCACGAGACCAGGCATGTGAGCGATCGGACAACACATACACGTAAATGCAGCAGACGCACCCTTGGAGATGTCCGTGTTGAAGCGCCGCAGCGAGAAGCCCGTCCCGGTGTGCACTGCCTGGTTCTGGGCAGCCGTCAGTTCACGACGTGCGACGTAGGATGAAGCTACGCACTTTGAGGTTATCAGCCTGGTTCTGCAGCGAGTGGGCAACCTTTTGATTGTGGACGAGCTGGTCGCTCAGCTCGTGGATGAGCTGCCATACGCGCAGCAGTTCGCTGTCCATGCAAAGGTCGGGGCAAGAAGCAAGGCGGGCTCAGTGGCGCGCGATGG
>JACXVL010000437.1:1188-12756 GCA_014898675.1 Athelia sp. TMB | reverse complement strand
GATCCTTTCTCGGCTGATCCTTTCTCGGCTGATACCGACGGGGATGAACGTACATCTGCACCTGCGGCTCCAATCCAGTCACAACCCCAGCAAGCGAAGACTATGATGGTGCCACGCATACATGCCAGTCACAAGGACGACGTGAAATCCATGGGCTTTGTAGCGCCGTCTCCCCCGCCCAACACTGAGACCAAGATTTCCCCTGCAATACAGAGCGTGTATCGCCTGTGGAAGAGTCCCACCTCCTCTGCTCAGCAGTCGCAGGACTCCGTGGATAAGAATGCTGATGTTCAGCCTTTGTCCTTGAATGGAGAGGGCATGCCCAAACTCCCGCCACCCGTCCGCCCCGCGCCACCGCCGCTTCCACCTCGCTCTAATTCTACACAAATACCTGCGACGACTACGTCGGTGGACCCTAGCCTGCCGCCATCGTCGCCTGCGTCCGAAGCGCTGAAGTCTATCAGGCAAATGGATGGAATCAAGCGAACGCAAGATGATGGCAAGTCGGTGCAGTCCAGCAGCCCGGATCTCTTGCCGACGCAAGTTCCCCCTGTCAACAAACCACCCTTGCCTCCTCGCAAACTTACCTCAAATTCAACTCTGGCATAAGACTTTTCGTAATATCTTGCATTTTGTATACTACACTTATCGCACTTGCATGTACCGGGCCGAAACCCCTGACCTACACCTGTTTCATTTGCTATCTGCTCACTAATCGAGAATAATACATGCCTTGACCTTGATGCCGAAAAAGTCAATGCTTTTCAATACGTGATACATCTTACTTTGAACCCTGTGACCCTGAGCTCTTCTACTCTGCGCCCATTTACCGAGTGAGTGATCAGTGAATAGATGTGGGGCCGCATCATATCGGCGTCACCTGGACGTAGAGTATAGCGCGTTACCGCCGGCGTAACCAGGAACCCACATCATCAGGCCTTGTGGATCATCATATGCGCCTCGGTTTCACAATGATCTCGCCACGACTCCTTCTTCGACCCCCAAACACTTGAGGTGGCAGGCCTTCTTTTTGCTGTGGCAAGTTCACAAAGGCTTCCACAATGGAATTTCATTGCTCATGAACCCGTAGTAACAGCGATACTTCAATTTTTTCACCGCTAGCCCCGGTCCATTTGGCCTTTTGGCTCTAGAAGCTCGCCATCCTTCCAGTACGATGTCTGACGATCCTAACGTTCTTGACGCTTTTGCATTTGAACCACCCATGGACACCCCGAAATCCCTAGCTATTTCTCCCAACCTCGAAGCCCTCTTAGCACACGATGAAAGAACGCGTTCCAGCGCTCCCAAACTATCCGATCTCAGCGACCGCCATTCGCATTTCATCCAGTTGCCTCTCTCCGGATCCGTGGAGCCTGAGTTTGCGAATAGCCTTCCTCCACCCCCCAGAGGCAACAGAAGGATCGCCTCCCGCCCGAACACGCCCAAAACTGCCGACCGCGCAACAACATCCCCTTTATATCGGTCGCGCACGTTGAGCGACTCCTTCAACTCAGCCCCAAATCCCTACCTCAATGAGATCCCGAAACTTCCTCGTCTGGATCCTCCGAGTAGCAAGGAAAGGGTTGCTTCTGGAGAATCCCCAGCAACGACGCCGTCAAAGATAGTAACTTCGTTGGCAGAAGGCAGTGTGCATAACGGCGCGCTTGAAGATTCTGATAGTGACCATTCTAGTGTTCCAAGCTTGCCAACCTCGCCGACCAGTGTTCTGCAGAGAAGCACCCATAGCTTACGAGTTGCTGAGAGACGCAGCTCGATGGGACCTCGTCCATACAAGACACTTCCAAGGGTCGATAGACTATTAGGAAAAGGCCGGAACATATTCTCAAGCCATTTGCGTACTGGGGGGCGAGAGGAAGCGGATTCAGATGTATCGGAAGTTGGAGATTCATTAAATTCGGGCGTATGTGCGTGACTTGTATCCATTCTTCCACTCATTGCTCGATCATTATTGATTTGCAATGCGGCGGTTCAGCCACTGAAGGACGTAATGGAAATGATCAAAAGAGGCATCAAAGATCCGCCACCGGACTCAGTGGCGACAAGAACGCAAGTTCCTCGATATTATCGCAACGTCCTCTCCAAGCAACCGGTAGCTTAAAACGACCCCCAGCATCACACGGCTCCAGGAGCTGGCACGCATCGATATCTCAGCCAAAGGTCACAAGGCTTGAACAGTCACCCGACACTTTTACTCGTCATCACTTACTGCCAGACATAACAACTGATATCGATCCCATCTTCGACCATCCAAGGTTCAACACCCGAAGCCCTGATAGGATTCATTTGTCGTTGGAATCTGAGACAATCGACCCTCCGCATCACAGCTCTATATCCTACCAGCTAGCCGCTCCCTCACAACCATCTACGTCACCTTCTACTACCGTAGCATCTTCATCGTCGTACACGGCCCTTCTATCTGCCACGATCACACCCAAACCTAACCTGCACAGACATTCGTCTGGCTCGATAATGAACACAGCGCGAAAAGCCTCGCCGAGCCCCATGTCTCGTCTTGTCAGACAGGGGTCGCCAAAACCGGTGGAGGCGCTTGACGAACCCATACCACCAACGACGAACTACCTTAATGCCCAGGACCGCGCAGACCTCGTGAAGAAGAGTCGCAAGCTCGCCAAGGTTTTTGGAGCTACACCCGGAGCATCAGCATTATCCAATAAAGATGACTCTCGCCCTCCCATAATTGCAATGCCCAAACATCATCGGCGTAGCGCAGCGTCTGTGTCAAGCATAACTACGCCAACGGACGATAATGGTCCATTTTCACCATGGTCCACTGGGGATAGCCAAATGTACTTTGGGCCGAACGGAAGAAGACATTCGACGCCTGATGAGTTTTCCTTCTTAAACTTAAATATTGGCAACGACGACAAGATAGGCACCACATCCCCATCCGCGGTAACACAAGACGATACGAACTCCCCGCCCGGAGACACGTCTCCGGAATCACCTTTGCAATTCCGTGCCTCCTTCATGAACCTTTCCGAAGATGATTTGTCGACCTTGAGTCCACGCGAAGTGGCAGCTCATCCCCAGTCCCCTTCTTCGTCGCTCGCACCGACTGTGATGGAGCAAGGTGAAGAAGAAGAGCGCAGGCGCAAGCGTGAAAGACTTGCCAAGCTTCATCGGTTCCTTGGCTCACACGTCCCTGCGGAACTCGTTTTTGGAATTAGCGCCAACGACCCCGCCTCTTTGCCATCACTCGCTTCACCACTGGTTGTTGTTTCTGGAGACGATATTCACAAGGCTTGGAGGCTGCGTAGGAGGAGCAGCTCGGCGTTGCCATCCGAAGACATTGAAAGGCTCAAAGAGGAGTTGAATACGGAAGAGAAGGCGCTCAAAGTTAGGCGAGCACACAAGATGGAGAAGGCACGTTGTGTTTCAAGCATCACGCACACATCTTTTTGACTTACAGTTGGCCCTAGGTGTTTGGCGTTCCTCCTCCGCAAACACTTTATATGCGCAACACAGACTCATCGCCAACTTCCCCTCGCTCTCTATCCCAGCCCGCTTCACCCGCTACTGGCAAGAATCCGAATCAGTCGGCCTATAAAGGCAAAACACATCGTCGCATCCCCACATCTGATTCGACTCAGCAGCTTATTCCGTCGCGTTTGAGTAATACTTCTGAATTAGCAAGCGTGTATTCTCATTATCAACACTCCATCCTCACTCTCAACGACATTATCGATCGAGTGAGTTATATACGCCCTTTGAGCGTCATCTACAGGTTGGCTGATGATTTATAGGGGGACAGAGCATCTCTGGTGGACCTCCATCAGTACCTACAGGGAGACGAGGCCGAATGTCCCACTCCTCCCAAAGAAGTCACGCTATTGGTTGATACTCTTCCCAGTCCAACTTCCCTCAGGTCTGATCGACGGCGCTCTCTCCCGTCTTCCATCATGTCCGTATCAACTGCAGATTTCATAGGAAACAGGAGTACAAAACCGGAAGCGAATGACTTCCAGGTACGGAGACGTCGGGCTGCCAAACTCGCACAGTTTTTTGGAGTCGATTACAAAGCAGTCATGCAAGAAGTGCTTGATAGCATCGAGAGAGGCGTTGAGGATGAAAGGCAAAGTGGCGCGCTTCAACCTGAAGAAGCCGAGGTATGCAGCACGTCTCACCACTTGACACCACAGTGTTCTTACATCATTTCATTTGCAGGCCTTATTCCAGAAACTACGCATTTTAAAGAAGAAGAAATTGAAAGTTACTGTGGATATTTGATTAATTGGACACTGCACTATCGATACCCTCCCCCATGTATTATCCATCTATTGATTAACTAATAATGCTTCTCACTACTCTGCCATCACAGTATAATGAGATCTGCCTTGCAAGAGTTACACCAGAAGATATGGTCATCTAGCTGAGGTCCTCGGGACCGAGGCTCATGCACCGTCGGCAAACCTGATTGTTTCCGTCTCCCGAGCGTGGGTGTGGACATTCTGGAAGGCGTAGAAGCGGCCAGCTCACTATCAATGCGAGCCTTGAGCATGCTCAAGCTGACCTGTCGCTTATGGCGGGTTTCTGGAGTTAGACCGACATCGAAGACGGAACGATTGAGTGGCGGCAGAGTGCTAGGTGAATGATTGTGCGCGCGGCTTGATGGCCTTGATGTGCTAGCACTTGCACGAGAATCGGAACGCGGTGAAGTCGCGAGTTGATTTTCGAGGAAAGCCACTCGTTTTTGCAGGGTGTGCGATTGTGCTTGTGCGTCGAAAATTGCTGTTTCTAAAGAGCGGATCTGTGAATGAGCTGTGGATAAATCTAGGGAATGTTGTTGCTTGACTGCGCTCAGCATCTCTGTATCAAGAGAGCCCTTCGCATGGTGACCAGGAGCAGGTGTAGACGCGGTAGCGCGCAATTGCTGTATTTCCTCATCGGCTGCATTGAGCTCAGCGCGAAGAGATTCGATCTCTTCCTGGGCGCGTTCGATGTAGCCTCGGTCGTCATCATCAGAACGTTTGCGCTGAGCTAGATCATGCTTGATGGCAGCATATTCCTCTGCTTGTTTGTGCAAAGAAGAGGTGAGACGTTCAATCTCGTCCGACTGGTGGGCTGCCACTTGGTAGTGGGTAATGCGATCGGCTTCCAAGGTGCGCAAGCTCGCCTGTGTTTCGTCTAGCTCCGCTTGCAGATCCGAGTAGGCTTTCTGCATTTCAGTCAGACTGGTGCGCACTGATGCATGCTCCTTCTCGCGTTGCATGAGAATGTCTTCCCGAGCCTTTGACGCATCTCCGTGCTCGTCGCGCATCTCCTCGATGGCGTTCTCCAAATCAGCAATGGTTGCGTCACGATTCCGTAATGCATGGTCAAGGCTGTCGATCTTATTGCTCAGTTCCGCTTTGTCGCTTGTGAGTTCCACGATCTTCGGCCGCATCTCATCGAGTGAGCGTAGAAGGTTGGAACCTTCAGCCTGGAGATCCTTCTGCGTCTTCTCCGCCTCATCAGCGCGTCTGTTGGCGGCACGAAGATCCGAATGAGCTATCTGCAGTTGTCGCGCATTTGTAATGAGCTCTGCGGCAGCTACAGCGAGTTTTTGCTGTAGCTCAGCAAGAACAGACTGGCTGGTAGCAAGTTCAGATTGAAGGGAGGTATGCGCCTGGTGAAGAGTATCTCTCTCGCTCTGAGCATGTGCGAGCTGATCCCGGTTAGTCGCATGTTCAATTTGCAGCTGTTCATGTTTCGACTTTAGATTGACCTCTGTCTCGATCTGGAAGCGCAGTTTTTGGTCAAGCTCCTCTCGTTCCGCCCTTAGAGCGCCGTGAGCCTATCGGTAGAAGTCAGCTTATGAAATTCACTATAATTTGTATCTGTGCATACTTGTTTGAGCTTTGAAAGCTGGAATTCGAATTCTTCTGCTCGTTCCTGTGTATTCTTGAGGGACTCTTCTAACTTCTCGGCGCGGTCGTCACTCTGGATATGTTCCTCAAGTTCTTGGACTCGGCGCTGGTACTCGTCAGCCTTTGCTCGACTATCCTCCAGGCTGCTGTTTGTAAGTTGCAATTCACGCTCCTGCGTTGGAGTTGAGTATGAAAGTGCAAGAGAAGCTCTCACTGTTTACGTGCCTGTTCCTGATATTTATCGGTGGCTTCTTGAGTCTCAGTTTCTAATCTTCGGACAGTAGCTTTCAATAGCTCAGTCTGTTGCATCTCGCTCTCGAGAAGAGCTTCCTTTTCTCGCATTTCTGCAACCAACTATAAGACCGAGACTTAGATATCAAGTCATACAACGCACCCGACTCCAAGTCTTCCATATGACCCAAGGAGGCTGTTAGTGATGCCTTTTCAGAGACTAGCAACGATATAGTCTGCTGCTGATTCTGTATCTGGGCTTGAAATGATGCCGTCGCACGTTGCCCGTCGGCTGTCAGTTGTGCAATGCGCGCCTGCGCGGCCTGAGCATCGCTCTCCAGCTGTTGCATGTGGCTGCGGAGCGACTGGGATTCGCCGCGTAGTTGAGCCAACTGTTGCTCGTAATGCTGGCTTTGCGTTTGGATACTCATTGACAGGGTATTTTCTTTACCCATCAACTGAGATATGCGGATATTGGCATTCTGGGCATCAGACTCTAACTGCTGCACCCGCGATGCAAGAGTCTGAGCCTCCTCTTGCGACTGCTGTAGCAGCTTAGCCTTTTCTGACGAATCTTGGGAAATGTTTGAGACTATTCCTATATCATCCCAAAGTGTGTACATACCTGTCCGTGCAGCTTCATAACGAGAAAGCGCATCCGCGAGTGCCGACCTCTCAGACTCCAGCGCAGAGAGTGTTTGTTCGACCGAAGGTCGAGAATCCTGAGTAGGATATGTGGGTGTAGGAGAAGCAACGCTGAGAGGCGATGAGACGGCGGGTGTCGATGATCTTGGTACAGGCGGCACAGCTGAGGGTGGACGTGATGGAATACGGGAAGGCGGAGTGTCCACGCGCGGCAATGACGCGAGCCAGTTGGAGTCCGAACCTCCTTGCGAGAAACTATTGTGGATGTATACCTATATGAGCGATCATAGTATGATATTTGAGCCTGTCGTACTCACACGTCTCCCAAATCGGTCTTCTCGTCGAAAGGTGCAGGAGCCTCTGACAACGCTGGAGATTGGGCTCTGAGAGATGGACTTGCAGGTGGAGAGGCAATGCCTGGGGTCGATCCCACAACTTTCTTGTTTTGTTTCTTCTTCAACTGTATAGCAAAGGTTAAGACTTAATGTGCTCAACGCAACATCCAGTACCCGCACCATGGCTCTGGCCCGAGCAGCCTTCGCCGCACGATCGTCTGTTTCTGACATGACGAAGAAAATAAGTTCGCTGTCGAAGTGAAGTGCAAGGTAAGGCAGGTAGGCAGTTTGGAAGCTATCAAGTTCAGATGGTCCGTGCTTGAATGTATTTCACGCGTTGGAAGACGGGAGTGGAGGACGTGGCATAGATACAGATACCGGACACACCAGTGGTTTGGCAATCAATTAATATTGCAATTGGGCATATCACGAAAGGAAATGCAGACGAAAAAATACGTTATAGGCAAGATACGAACAGCAAGGAGAGATATAGGTATGCCAGAATGGAGATCAAACTACTATAGTGTGATGGGTAATGACAGACTCAAGGCACTAGTGCGGCCCGCAAACAAGTGAGGCTCTTGAAAAATACCATCGATAAAGCACAAGGATAGAAAGGTGTATGTTGCCAGAAAGATACGAGTACAAAGGGGTATGTTAGCAAATCAAGTAGACCAGGCATTACGCCCAGACCTGGATAGAAGGATCAGCAATATGCGTAAATGGAGATTACCACGCGACATACCCTCAGTGTGCTGTCCCAGCTACCCGTGCAGAGGGCCATACCATCGGTGCTCACACCCAAACAACTTACACGGTTCTCGTGGCCAGTCAGAACACCCACGCGTTCGCCTTTCAATGTGTCCCACACATTGCAAGTCCAGTCGTCGTAACCACCAAAGAGAATACGACCGGAGATTGAAAATGCAACAGATGTGATACCACAGAGAATGTTATCGTGTGTGAACGCATTGAGTTCTCTGTCAGCTCGGATGTCGAACAAGCGGCAGGAGGCGTCGTCAGAGCCAGTAGCAAAAGCGTCGCCGTTGGGGAAGAACCTGGTAGAAATATGTAAGCGTTGGGTATGCATGACTTATGGGAAGTACACACTGTACGGCATTAATGTCTGATTCATGGCCAGTGAAAGTTTGTGTGGCCCTCCCTGTCCGGATGTCCCAAAGCTTCGCTGTGGCATCACAGGCTCCAGAAACAAAGACATTCTGGTTGGGGCTCAGAGACAGACTGATTCATAAATTGGTTAATGCTTGAATGCACTACGCCATGGATATACGCACCTCATCACATCGCCTGTATGGTCACTAAACTCAACAACCCGCACACCAGCTTCTATGTCCCAAAGCATGCAGGTCATATCTCCAGAGCTGGTCACAATTTGTCTGTCGTTGATGAACCGGCAGCAAGACAAATAGCCAGAGTGAGCACTGAGCTCACGTCCTCCCTTAACACCACCCTGGCCCTCTTTCTGGTTTAAATTGTAGATGGAGCAAATATTGTCAAGACCACCACATGCAACGAAGTTGCCGGAGGGTGAGTATGCGCAGGTCATAACCCAGCTGGATCGGAGAGGGATGGCATGGACCTTGTTTGTCGTATAGGCATCCCAAACGATCAACTTTCCGTCCTGAGATGCAGAAACAAGGTGCCTTTTGTCTGCGGCCCAGTGCATAGCATAGATTTTAGCAAGATGGCCTTTCAGCGCGCGCCGCGGTCGCATGACAATACGAGGCAAGGGGTCGACCTCCGCGGCCATCGCACGGACTGTAAAGTAAAGAACATGTCAAGCAAAATGTCATTGTTTTGAGAAAAGTACGCACGACTGGTGTCTGCTGAGGACTCCTTCTTTGCACGAATCTTTTCCTTCAAACTCTCAGCTTCACGACGAGCCGCCGCGATTCGTTCTTGAATATCTCCCTGTTGTTGCGACATGATGGTCGGGGCGCGAGCAGGTAGAGGTTAATGTGTTGGTATGAGAGAACTGCACGGAGAAACCAGTCAGCAAGCAAGAAGGTTGCCGTATGGTCCTGAGAAAGAAAAATGCTGACTTGACAAGGGGGATAGAGAAATAGGAAAGCAACCGATTGCGAAGTGCACGTGGCCACTAGTTGCAGACTAATAAGCGGGATAGCGACTTCCTAATATTGGCTCGTATCTCACCAAGCCCGGTGAAAGAACTGACAACGGGCGAAAACAAGTCCGAGAGGGGAAGGGCAAGGGAGTTGGATGGACACGGAGTGAAAGCTTGATGATGGGCCTGTCAATTTCGTATCAGGCAACACTTTCCAACTCCGCTACAACAGTGGCTTGATGTTCTGGAAAACTCCGACTTTCCCTGTCCTACTGGTACAATTCCTCGCTCTGACATCCCTTGGGCCGCGGGCGCATGTTTTTTTTTGCGAGCGTCTCCTCATGTTTCAAAATCTTCACTAAATTGCCTACCCATTTTGATACTTCCAGTTCCGCCAGGGCAAAGGTACGTGTACTGCATTCGTGCCCTATCAGTCGCTTTCAAAGTCCATTAACGCCGAAATGTCGCATAATTAAACTACTAGTAGTCGATCGTTTGATCCCTGCAAGGCTGCAACTCCCAGTCATCTTTGTACATGGTTTTGTGCATCACAACCCTCCCAACCCCCCACTTCGAAGTGATATGACGTCAATATGGCAATTATCTCTCTCATCTTGCACTTGCACAAAAAAACCTGGCCATGGAGTAATTGGGACACTGTACCTAACACAGTTATATTTGCACTGCTTCATTGTATTACCATATCTTACCATATTCGCAACAGGATGGTTTGAGTCAGGAGGCGATTGCGTGACCGCCGGTGGACATTGTGAGCCTGGCCATCTACGGTCGGATTTGTGGTGCCGTGGCCGTGTCCGGTCGATGCCTGCACATCAAATTCAGCTTGTGTTCGGCTCATTAATTGTCTGTTGACCGACAGCTCACAAGGCTACCCGTGAACGCTCACCGTTCAAGTCAACTTCGGGTCTGAGTCGCCTCCAGACAAACCGGCTGACTATTTAGGTTTGTCGACAGTTCACGCATACTGCACTAACGGTATTTAAATAATAGGTGGCTTCTACTCCATCCTGCGCCTAATATCTCTCTGTCTCCATTCCAAAATGATCTGCAATTGCTCTCCAGAGGCTATAGGCATCTAGGAACTCTGTTTCACGGTTCAACCGGCTGCCATCATACCATTCTAATCCTCAGCCTGAAAAGCACCCAGCGTTCATTCCGCTCATGTACGACAATTGCTGAGATGATCAACGGAATCCCAACGGTCCACGGAGTCATATATCACCAAATGTGATACTTATATTTACCCTTCACAAAATACATTCACTCATACCGTGCTACGGTGCCGGTACCTAGGCGCCTGAATAGTGATTGGCTTTACCTCGAAGATATGTTTCGAGATTTCAGGGCTCCTCGGATCGACGTGCCGTACCCGCCGAAGTCAAGAGCTCAGCTGGGTTGATCCTATCCTACTATGCATCCATCTCGGGATGCCAGCAGGGTTGGAAAACCACTTGTTTTGACAACGCCGCCGCTGGATCTTAGCTTCTGAAAAACCTAGGCCCTGTTTACTCATGCTGCCACGGGGCCGTATATGTTTCATCGATCTCCATTGGTTCGACGATAGCATTCTGCGTGATGTATGCAATTGATATTTGATAGTATTTTGCCAGGTATGCTTAAACTTTATCCACAACAAATCGGTGACTCCGTGGCTCTGGGCGCCGCTCGAGGCAACAGGCTCCAACGATCTCTCCTTCAAGATGCTTGTATATGTCAGGGTTTTCTCTGCTCTCGAAAAACTCTCGCACCCGCTGCGGAACCCCGCTCTACAAGTTTAGGGTCGTTCCACGAGGCCAAACCTTGCTTTACCCCAGCGAACCATATTTTCTAGCGACTTCTGAACGGGAATTACAGCATCTTGAAAAGTCAGGCGGCACCCTAACCGTTTGACCAGAGGATATAAAAACTACCCGTGTATCAAACCTTTGCCTTCGACATAATACCCACCGACATCTACTCAACTTATCCTATCAAGTTCTATCTAGTCATGGGCTCTTCAAGCAGCGAACGTGAGTAAAGATATAATTTTCCCTGCGCGACTTGATTTAACATCCGCTCGATGGTATCAGATCACCGACAGGCACTCAACAATCACCTCCAGCAACAACGCAAAACCAAACATCTAACTTGGCAGAAAGTTCAAAATCCTCCAAACACAGGAAATTGGGAGGTCACCGCATTATGTAAGATATTCTATCCCATGTGGCTAGACGTGGCATATCTAACGCGCAAGCGTAGTTGACGGAATCGAATACGGTCGAGGAGTTGATCGGACCCTTGCAGTTGCGTCAGAGGAGGCTGCGCGCCAGATGCTCATAAATCTCTCTTCGTAGTCAGTACCTTAATTTCAGGTCGCTATCGA
>JACXVL010000436.1:39465-52926 GCA_014898675.1 Athelia sp. TMB | reverse complement strand
GGTGGATAGGTAGAATCCAGATGTCCTTGTCTGACTTCCAATACTCCGTTTCGGCCACTGTCCGCCAGATATGTTCATCACTTAAGCCTTCCCGCAAGTCGGGGATGTTGCTGGTCAACAAGAGAGCGCATCTTGAAGAAGTGCCGTGCGTAACCGCGTCGAACATGGATTTCATTATACTCGCAGAACTGTCGATAACAATGTCGTTAATCTGGCTGGTCGGACTTGCCAGCATAGATATCTCTCTTTGTTTCATGTGGCTGGGTCGAAGTAGGGTCCATAGTAGCGGCTGAAAACTATCCAAGACCCAGTCGACTTCTCCACCTCGGGATAAATGGTTCTAACGGCCAACAGTGAGCGAATGGGGAGGGGCAAATAGGCATGCCAACTCACAGGAACTCTCCATCGAAGCAGCACCTCCGGTTGAATTGAAGGCTGGGAGTCATCCTCAGCCAGTTGTAAAACATTGCTCAATGTGTTAGTGGCGGCGATGACCAACGATCTGTGATGACTGGTGGACATGGGGAATAATTTTGTGTTATAGTCGATGGGTACAGAGCTGTAGGTGAGACTTGAATAATGCCACTGTGATGGAGAGTGACGAGAAAATACAACCTCTTTATAAGCGTGCTTGGAGAGCCCACGAGGGTCAAGGCGAGATATACTGCAGACTACACATCCCGCTGCGCAGACGGTCAGCCAGCAGGCCCTGGTTCGTCTTCGCTTGTCAATTAGAAAATAGGGGCGAGTGCTTGTATAGGTTGGAAAAAGCCTTGAGCTTCTTCCAACCCAGCCTGGGGTTCATGCGCAAAGAGTTATACACGTTGTGTACGAATTTCCGAAATACATCGTTCCGGGCGATAAGGCAAATTGAGCCGAGGGATTGATGAACTCAGCCTTTCAGGTTCCCAAGCCGCTCGAAATATTTCTCGAAACACTCACTGTGAACGTGTTACATCCTGCTCGCGGAGCGGACACCGTCAATTCAATTCTTATCAGGATGGTCAAGATAGGGATTGGAAGCATACACGCCTATTTGTCGACGGTCGATTGGTATCAGGTGACCCTAGACGAGCATATCTGTCACCACGAAAAAAGAAGCCCGATTCAGGGCCCAGCGCTCTGATGGGGCGGTCATTCGCTGCGGAACGGTAAAAGTCTAAGTCGACTTCCATGTTAGATCGCCCTGGCTCCATGTACGGCTCGATGGACATTGCATGTCTGACGTCCTGCAATCAGTGATATCCGGGGATGTCATGATATGTCTTGCAGTAGATAAATTAACTCGCCTATATGACGGTTCCCTCGTAAGAAAGAACACATGGCGCACCTATGGGTACGAAAATTGATTGTGCACCAGTCGCGACGACATGTGTTTTGTCATGTAGTCTCCTCTGCCAGGCATTGAAGACGACAGTTTTGCTTTTCCTCCCTTCCGATACAAAATTGAACATTTGAGTTTCCGGCAATGCGGGTCAGTTGCAGTGGCTCGGAAGATTACTCGGATGCTTGAGGTGGTAACGAACGGAGCCCAACCCACACGTGGGGGAAAACTCGTGCACAATCGATTCCGAATTGGTCATCTGCGCCCACACAGTGTGTGCTGTCATCCAATGGCAGCTGAGCGCTGAACGTTGAACGCCGAGCGCTGAGGCCTGAGGCCTGAGGAGCTCAAGGAAATACGGCAAGATTTTAGCAGTCATTTCCGATGGCCGAGCTCTCAATAGCCGGCGGGGAGCTGTTCTGCTTGCCAGGCTTGTGTGCCCCACAATCAATCAGAAGGGCCTAAGGTGAGACGAGACTTTGTAGATTGATCATCGACTTGTCTCCCTTTCAGAGCATCTATAGATGTAATTTTTCTGTTGAGTTTGCTGGTGCGTTCTCCACTAACTACCTCAAAACTACCTGTCTGATCTATCCTGAATTTTCAATCATACGAGATCGAGCTACCTAATCTCTACAATCTGCATCCTGTTCGGATCATTAAACTGAGGCCCAGTGTGATCTGCTTGCTTGCTTGCTTCCTCATATGGGAGATCTGCGCTCAGCGTGCCTTAGCACTACTGTACTCATACGACCTTAGGTTCGTCACTTGTCCCAAGGGCCTTCGAACTAAACCTAAATTTGGTCACAGTCACAGGATTTTCTGAGTCCTGAACCTAACTTGTGACTCGGCGCAGTGTAGGCAATTTCGAATAAACCAAGTACTTAGTGTAATATCTAATTCTAGCAGATACATTGACCCATCTCCTCGTCATTGTGCACTATGGTGAGCCTTCAGTCAATGTAAATTGATGCTGAAAAATTCTCCGGACCTTGATTTAACTTAAATCGATGTGGCAGATGCCCAGTTTTTGAAAGTGCGTAGTTATCGTGTGTGTAGCCGTTGGAAATGGTTGCAGAGAGACCATGTTGACGAGTGAAAGATTTTCATGTGTCAAACTGTAGGGTATGAAGACCGATCCCATCGCTTGCCCTCCGGACACTTCCGGTTCCGCTGGCGAAGAACTTAGATCGAACTTGTCCCATGTCACACGGCGCTGCGAACTTGCGAACTTACCAATCGCCTCGGTCACACGAAATTGGCGTGAACCTAAGGTCGTATGAGTACAGTAGTAGGAGGCTCACCTGCCGAAGCACCCAATTTTCTACCGTTTCGTCGGCTAGTTCTGCATTTGGCACCCTCGATGAATAATCTCTGCAGAGTCTGCACATTACCTCTGGATCTCGCCAGCCATCAACTTGGAGTTCAACTGCAGCTTGAAAGTGAATTTATTGCCCAGTGCACACGTTGATAAAGCTAATCTCCTCTACCTAGTTTCGCTTTCTCCGACTAGTTGGCGCCTATCAATTCAACATCAGTGACTCGGACTGCGAGATACTAAGGGCCGCCACATGATGCCCGTCCGGTGAAACAGTGATTATTGGTGTGTACATCTTCTATTACTTTCTCTGGGCATCGGGGAGATAGAGTTTTTCGCTCAAGACGTCAAAGAACATTTCCATTCTCTATCAGACGAAAGCGTTGATTTCGGATACTTTCCAAATTCAGCGGCCTCTCTGGTTCCTATTTCGCATCTCGGGCCCGGCCTTACGAGCCAGTATAACGGGGCATAGCATGGAAACCCACTGTGACCTGTCTCTCACTCACGTATCCCGCCCCAACTTCTTGTCGCTTCCCTCATTCAGTGTACCCCCGCGATTTGCACCCGCCGTGCCTGATCACAGTGCATCGATATCTTCATCACGCACAATGACAGCCCCGATCCTGAAGTATCGCGGGAGAGCCGCGAAGTCGGCTGACTGGCAGCGCAGGATCAACTAGCAATAGGTTTTATCAGGTGGCCCAGACTCAATTTACATGTAGCGGCTTTCAATACCTGAGGAGCCTGTTTAAATGCTATCACCATTCTTGAGAAAGCAAGGTGCGTACTATCATATCTTTATGGCATTCCGACATGTTTCAGGGCATGTGAGCAGCAATTCGCCTGTCAGCATTTTCACGTTGCACTTGCATCTAACTCGTTTGAGTTGCTTGCTGTAACGATACTCACAGCACGATTGGGCAATCACTTGCTTCTGTGCACACCACCGATTTGGCGCCTCCGGCTCACAACAGGAACAATTCAACATTTCAACAAAGAGCACACACGAGCTGAAAGGGTACACCGACTTCCATATTCACCAGGACCATTCCTCCCCCGATGGAATGTTTACATCTCCTTTGCTCAATGTCACCTATTCGATGCTAGCGTGATGTCGATGGGAAAATTGAAGCCCACCTCTCTGACAACAATCGCGATCAGGCAACCTGCTCATTACGATAGGATGTCACTCCTCTTAATTATTCGGTGGTAGCCTGGTGGCACTCAAACCACCCCGATGACCCCCATCCATTCCGAAGGCAACGCAGCCACTTGACTTGGATGATCTGTTGAAAAGTTTCAATGGACGTCGAGATCAACACCTCCCCATAACCCATCTCCCTCTCGATCTGACCGTATACGTTTCTGATAGACTTGTTGCTACAAAGCTCATACCCATAGGTGGAATTAACCGTCCATCCAGCAGAGACCGCACTCGTTTCTGCCGCCATCGCATTGTTACACCGCACCTTGACCAGACCGCTGTCAACCTCCAGCGTGTAGAAATCTTGCTTCTGTCGCCTCCTCGCCCACCTTCACTACGCCTACAGGAGGCTAGCAATTTTGTGACATTATTTACATCTAAACTTAGAACTTCCTTCGTCGCCACCACATTATGCCTGCCAGAGCTGGAAAATATTAAATCTGTGGTAGCGTACAGAGTATAATACACATGTGCTAGAGGATTGATGAGGTCGAAATAGAAATTGAGGTGGAAATGTGGAATAGTCCAAGACGGGATCCAAAACCAAAAATGAGCGGGAGCAAGAAAACCTCGACTATCTACGCATCCACCTCCATTGCGTGACTTCCAGAGCCACTTCCAGCAGGTTCTCCGATCGCCCTACTTCGCCTCCTGGCAAACTCATCCTGCCTCGCGCGCTTCTTCGCGCTCATCATGACCCCATCTCCTGCCACGCTCCTTCCCATCTTTGCTCCACCATAGCTCTTTCGTTGTGCGCCAATACTCGACCGTGTCTTCCCCACGCCCGGCGTGATGGCAGGCGCTCCCGAGCTAGACGCTGCGCGCTGCACAGCGAGCTTTGCAATGACTTTTGACCTCGAGACGCGTGGGCGCCTGCCGGGGAGTACCTTCGGCTTAGGTGGGATGGGCGGCTTCCCTCCCGGCCCAAGCACCGCACCCGACTCTCCAAGAGACAGGGAAGGTTTCGTAGGCGACGAGCTGAGCGGCTGGCTGAATATTTTGGTCACACGGGGGGTGGGAATTCGAGAGTCATTGGTGATCTGCGCGAGTGTTGGTTTTGACGTGGGAGGTGCAGCATCTTCGGAAACCCTGTCGTGCAAGAGAGACGCCCGGATGCCGGCGGGCTGCCTTTTCGCCAGTGAGCTTGCAGTAGGCGCCAGAAGTCGCGAAGACGTCGATTTGCGCGCTGTCGATCCGCCTCCATTCTCACTAGGTCGCTTGACGCCCATGGACCCTGCAGCTATAGCACCTCCCATAGCACTGCCTCTTGTCCCCAATGAAGACACGCGGCTCCCACTCGACTTCACGTTGAACGAGCTCCTGCTGCCCCCGAGGCTCCCACTTGCGCGAGCAGAAGTGGTAGGTGGTGACTTGACATGAGCCACCGGCGTTCCAAACGACGGTATAGGTGCACGTGATGCCACATGCTTGACGCGGCTCGAGGTCGACGCGACAGACCCATCGGATGCAACACGCGCTTTAGCAGACGGAGTTGCGATGCTTGGGCGAGCGAAGGGTACCGCCGGCTTCTTTGCTACCGCAGGAGCCTTGGCCAGTGGTGGAGCGGCAGGTGTTTTGGTTGATCCTCTGCCCCAGACGCTAGCCACCAGCGACTTTGCGGATGAGAGGAAGCCGAAACGCGATGCAGGCTTAGCTTTGGGTGCCGCGACAGGTCCGCGGCCTAGGCTTGGCCTTCCCATGCTGCTCCGCCTCCTTTGCTTATTAAGCTCCAGTTTCCTCTTAATGGCTTCTCGCTCCTTCGCAAGCCTGGCAGCCTCCTCGTCTCTCTCCTTCTGGCTCCGCTCTCCGCCCTCCCCTTCACCTGGAGGTGGTGCAATGGATATCCGCCGCCCCTTTTCAAATTTCGGCCTCTTCGACGTCCTCCGCCCCTGCTCCTCCTCATCATTCTCATCGTCATCCCCAAACGCCCCAGGAACTTTCGTCTTTTTCCCAGCAATCCCCCCCACTGGACCAAGCGCATCGCTCTTCCTCTTGTTCCCTGCTATCGGAACTGGCCGTCTGGCCGCATAGTGTGTGTCGATCCCCTGCATTTTCTCGAAAACACTGTCGTGCATCTTATCAAATTTGTTCTTGATTCCGCTACCCGTCGGCTTCGCAGAAGCAGCAGCCTGCGCGAGCCCTGCATCCGACACACGCTTCCGCTCTAGGATATCGGCGCTCAGACCCTGCACACCCGCAGAGGCAAGGCGTGCATTCATCTCATCGAGCACGCTGGCGGCTGCACTGGAAAATCCGGTGTTCGTGAGCGTATTCTGCGGGAGCGGTGAGCCAAAGACGAAAGGGGCGGGGGAGGTCGGTTTAGCGGGAGTAAAATTCGGGGCGGCGAGGGCGCCAGACATATCGCCGTTTTCCGCCTCATCCTCGCTGGGAGCGTCAGGTTCCGGGTCAAGGGCCAGCTGCGCTAAGGATGGGTAAATTTTGCCCGTGCGTTCTGTGGTGGGGGAAGCAGGCCACGCGCTCAACTTCCCAAAAGGCGTCCCCGCTACAAGGTCAAACGCCGTCTCGAACGGTCTTAATTGCGGTGTAGCAGGCTCTTCACGTTGAGACATACCGCCACCCACTAGGCGAATCGTCGTAGATGGGCCCTGCTTGCTGGGGGTCGGTGCGCTCAGCCCCATAGACAGCCGTGCATTTGCGGGGGCTGGTAGGCCAGGGTAAGACGGGTGTCCTGGGACAGGCTGGTCGAGCGAGGAATCTCGCGTGTCGGGAAGTGCGGAGGTGAAGGTGTCTGTGTGAGGTAGCGTTTCGGGGGCGACGAGGAGCGCATACGGGATCGAGTTGCCCGCGAGGTACTGGTCGTCGTGCAAGGATTGTTTCGTGTGTGGCTTGCCCACGAATGCAGGGTGTGAGCCCACAGAGGAGTCGGGCTTTGGTGGGGCGCCGCGCTTGAGGCCGAGGGAATTGGCGAGAGCTTTGATGGATGAGCTCACACTGCTGGCTATAGGATAGCTTCTATTAGATGGTTGAGACTAGAAACTGCTAATGGGTGGTCGTTACCTTTTATGCCACCAGTTCCAAACTCGCTAACCCCTTGGCCGTGCCGGCTTTGCACGCTCCTGAGCGTGCTGGAGCGCGACCCCGAGCCCTCCTCGCCTTCTTCAATAGTGTCCATCACAATTTCCCACTGCTCACTCGGACGCGACAATTGATGTTGTGTCTGCTGCACCGTGTCGCCCTCCTCCTCGACCCGTTCTTCTAGAAGGTCTTCTGCAGCAGAATCATATCCAGCTGCAATGCTCAGTGGATCATCCTTCCCAAGTGTCTTCGCGTGTTCCTTGAGTTTGTCGACAAGATCGACATTCTTGCCGTTGGCCTTGATAGAGTGGATCTTGCAGAGCTTGACGAGTTGGTCCCTCTTCAGTGAAGACAGGGCAGGGCTGTTGAAGAGAATTTGTGTGGTCGTCGACATTTCGATTGGATTGCTGGTTGATCTAGCGTAACATCAACGCGTAGGTCGGTGGCGGGTAGCGGTCAAGAGCAAGCAAGGATAGGAGGAAAAGTTGAAATTGGCGTTATGTTTGCTTCCCACGTGACCGTAGACGTCGGCTATACCCGGTGTCATCTGAGCACAGCGTAGCATCCGCCATCGTCCTGGCCACTCCCTTGAATGCATGGATCTGAATCAGATGCTATCCTCACTCCAAAGTTTAGGTGGTACGGGCTGCTGATTACCTCTCAAGGTCCAAGGCAATACCTGCTGATATCTGCATCCCACGACTTGCTTCGCCCATATACCTGTCCTGTTTTCAGGCCCGCATGCTCGACGCCCCGCGTTGCCATTCGTTAAGTAAAGAAAGCCGAAACAACCAAAGCACGGAAAATGTCCTCAAATACACCTGCGTTAGATGGCCCCTTCTGAGTTCTCAGATCATTGACATTATTCTGCCGCGGCTTCGAATTTTCATTTACAGGTGCTCTATTTCCATACGGCGCCCCTCAACTCAAATTGGTCCAGCAAGCATGCCTGGGTCCCCAATACTGCTGATTTATGTCTACCCGTGTTTCAACCAGTAACATACATGGGACTTGAATACCCTGATCGGTCCGATGAAGATGAATCCAATGCCCTCGGGCGTTTCCTCGCGGCTTTGAAACCATTACACTACCTCGAGCTAACACTCGAGGAAAGGCTTCCGCTGCCACAGCAGCCCATCGTGTTGCTATCTCTTCGATTCCTGAAGGTGACGTTTGAACGTTCCCCGCGCTTCGAATTCGTCTAAATCTGTTGACCTCCCTGTCTTTGTTAGCGGAATAGCACAGAGGCGATATATATCTCGGGGCACGCTATCAATCACTTGTAAAGTCTGAATTCTTGACTTTACGGCACATTGGACGGTCTTCCTTGCAGATGGTTCATCAGCGAAATTGAGAGGATACGGGTTGGCAGTGCTGGCATAAATGCTCCTAGACCTCGAGCACTCGACCTTTCAAAGTTGACAACACCGAGGAGCCTGTAGGTCTGGGTGGAAACATCAACTGTATTCTGAGCACTATCCTTCATGACCAGAATCGTATGCTGCGATGGCACAAACTTCGCACCATCGCGATATCCACATTGCCGCCGCTGTTGGATCTTCTAGCGCTGTGCGCACTGCGATAGCCTTAGGAAGCTACAAGTAGCCGGTCTTCCAATCAAAGCTTCTGATGCCAACGGAGGGTAGGGAGGCCTCAGAGTGACTGGGAAACATTGTCGAGCTAGAAAATTTCAGAGACAGCTGGCTGGCGCCTTTTGAGCACATGGTCTGACTAAGAAAGTATGCTACAGTGGGTTGCGTCCATGAAGACTCTGTTTGATTACTCTTACTAGGATATACGAAGCACCGTCCAGGGCAGCCTGAGCTGTCGTTTCCAACCAGCCATTCGCAATGCTTCTCAGAACCAAGTTACATAATGGGAAACCCCAGTTCAAGGCTACATACGTGGGTAGTAGATGGCGCGTACGGGCCCTACCTGATTTTCAATCGAGGTGCATGGGTTTAATGAGTAATGTATGTAGTGGGCGTCGGTGGGTGTCTGTTGTGTGTGGGCGTGCATTTGTGGGCGTACGATGTCCTTGTAAGGAAATTTTTGTGATTGTCAGTGTGCCCACGCAATCACACACTAACTCAACTCGACTGTATAAAACAAATGGTTCAGCGGTCGCAGCAGACTGCAACAACCCCCCCGCGATAGCTCTAGGCGCTTTCCCATTTCTCGTCTTTGACAGCCTTCCTGCGATAACAATGGTGACCGAGGGGATTCTCAATCGACGTGCTTCCAACTACGAGAATGTGAACCCATCTATACGGCTCAACGGTAAACGGCCGGCCAGCATGCTTACCAGCAGCATCCAAAGCGCATCCAAGCGCCGGCGGGTGCGAGCTACAGCTGTTGCGCCCGGGAACCCGCGATATGCAGCAGCTCAGGCAAAGCGCCGGAGCATGACGAAGAAGTCCGCCTCGGCGGTTTCCGTGAAGATCTCGCTTCGTGCAGGTGCACCGAAGGATGTGGAGATGAAAGATGCAGAGGCTGTTTCAGTATCATGCTCCCGCTCAGGGCCTGCGGTGACCCCTATCACCCTCCCGAAATACCTGGCCCGTCCGGATTACAAGGAGATCTCGTTAGCGAATATCGTAGCTCTGGACCCGGAACTGAAAGGAGTACCTTTGCAGTATATACAGGAAGGTCTCGAGACCACCGGTCCTGCGTGAGTGCCTGGTCCATCAAAACTTCACGCACCTTCAACTGACGTGTGTACATAGCATGATGCAAGTGCTGGCAAGCGTTGAAGCCACGCCCGTGAAGAATGCTCTTCCAATGGAGCTGTCGATTATGATCAACGATCTCACATGTGACCTTCCCACCCACATGCTCGCAGTCTACTCTCGCCAATCTTCGCACTCCCCCAATCCGACCCGCCGAGTTACTCTTTTCCCCACACACGCTATCGTCATGTCTCTCCACTGCGCCAACCTTCCCGCCCTCCCCGTATCCCGTCCGCGCGAGCCCGATAGCGAGGGTGAAATGACAGTACCCGTTGTCCCACTCTGTATACCCTCCCCAGAAACATTTTCCCCGTTATCCGCCTACCTCTACACCAAGGACGCACAGCACCTCCTCCGTGCATTGCTTCCCTCTGGACCCGCGACGCCGCCGGATATCCTGTCTCTCGATGCCGATCCAGATTCACCCGAGTTCGCACAGTTCTCGGGTAAGCTGCGCGCAACGTACACTGCACCTGCGCTACTCACACACGCTATGGCCATCAATGGCCTATGGCGGAACGTAGTTGCGCTGGGTATATTCGACGAGCGCCTATGGGAGGCTCTGGACATTGCTTGGGCAGCTGTCTTGGACGCGTTAGAGGGTGGTAAACAACCAGCTCACAGCCCTGCCGCGGATGGGGTGAAGCTGTAGGATGGTTCGATGTGTCGGCCTCGCGATGCCTCACATTTGATGCAGTCGAGTTATTTTTATCTACATTATCCACTTCGATCTTCTCCCAACCCTTTTTCATCGCTTTCGCTCGGTGTGCTTTCTTGCGCCTTATGATACTATGGCTATGTCGTCTGCAATTCATACAATCCGTACAATAATAAATATGATATTTCACCTGTAAATATAATTGCATACGTTTTCTGAGCCAGGAGCGTTGTAAGGAGCTCCCAGCGCCAGAGCAACTATATGGCCATTGTCATACACAGGTGAACGAAACATAGCCGTCCCCAAAACCGGGCAACATGTTGATATCACGATCAGTAACAAATACGTATGTATTCAGTCTACAGTCCCATCTCAAGTAGTTTGCTGACCATATTTTCGATATGTATCAAAAATCGACGTCGAGTTGATAAGCACATCTGCCACACCAATCGCAACTTTCACCGTCGCACATCGTCCAATCAAGCTCGCGGCCGTACTGGGGGCCCGAATCATATTCACCGTACACGTAGCCGGGAGCAGTGAAGGCATACCCAACGCCTGACCTCGATCGCCGATTGGGAAGGTACGATGGAAGTGCATGGACCGAACCGCTAGATCTTTTCTGAGCTCGATTCCGAGTCGCCGCGTTTGCCAGCCGGTTAGAGGCTTTAGCTGCAAGATTCGGTGCGGGCTTATTGGACAGGGCGTGTTTTGTGATCTTGCAGCTATCCCCTTTGTCGAGCTGGACTGCATGGAGCAAGTTCCCGTGCCTAGTTGCACCGAAGATCTCTTTCAGAATATCCTCGTGGTCCTGAAGCCAGGAGAGACGTGGTAGGGCACGAGTGATCACTCTTTCTTGGCTGTCATCGTCGTCGAAGCAGTGAATCATGAGCATGCCCGGCTGGAGCATTTGAAGGAGGTAGAAGATGTTGCAAAGCGGTGGTGCGGAGTCGATGGATAAATTGCTGCTACCAACGCAAGGGCGGCTGGCATTGAATGTGCGCTGAGCATTGCAGAAGACCTTTTCCCAGTTCTTTTCCGCCTTCCGAAGGAACGATACCCACAGAAGTGGGAGAACGAGTTGGCTTCCATCGTTGCGCTTCAACTTCCGAAGCAGTTCCTAGACAACATAGTGAGCCACGTAGATCGCCATTATAATTTAATTTTATTGCGCACTTACCTTCGGAGCTTGCATCAATACCCATCCATGCTGCGTGACCAGCGCATTGCACTGATCGCGGAGGAATGTGCCTGCTCGGCTGTAGGCGGCCTGCATATCCTGCTCGCCCAGCTGTTGAATACCCAGCTTCGCCGTTCGTTCATTGATCATGCTCTTGTCCGATGAGAATAGGACTGATGGGGTTTCTGGCTTCATTATACAAGAAGGTGAGATGTGGATAAGATGGCTGGGAAATGGCGCCGGGTCAGTTTAACTGGAGAGTTGCCTTGAATATGGGTAGAAGGAGGGGCCCGGTAAGAGTATGAATCAGAACTTGTTTGGGACACTGAGAAATAGCCTTTGGGGCAGGTCACTGGGCACATGCGCTGATCTCCCGAGGCGGGAATTGTGAATCTTTAGAGCATGATCGATCGGCTTATGTGTTGGCAGTCCGAAAGGAATTTAAACCTTAGAGAGATGGGTCATCATATGTGGTTCAAGGTTAAGTTAAAGGGGCGCGTCGTATACCGTATTATGATAATATTCGCCATTGCGACTTTAGACCCAATCTATAAGGCAGCCTGGCTAGTATTCTTTGACTGTTCTGCACATTATATTTCACGGCGAGTTCTGGGAATTATGGGCTAAGGATCGAGATGCGCGCCCATCATAAGTCTGAGTTAGGGCGCCTCAGTGTGACAATGTTGCAATTGATTCGAGGCGAGAAACATATGTGCAGAAGCGAAGGTAAAGACAGAAATGACAAAACTAGGAACTTGCTACTACTAACTTAGGAACTTCAAGTCACGCTACTGATCCGGGCCGCTTGCACTTCCGTAATTGATGCCGCCTATCCCTGCTCAGTTAGTGGTAGCACGAATGACAACCACCCCGAAGCGTCGCAACGTTAAAAGTTACTGAAGTAGTCGGGCATCGCGCAGGTCTGAGAGGGATGTGTACACCTGATCGGCTGACGGTCTAGAAGACGCCTCCAGCTCCCAGCACCGATTGATCAGGGCCCAGTAAGGATCGGTCAAGAAATCCGATGGCGGGCGCTCCGGAAGTATGCGCCTTGATAACGCGAGCGTCACGAGAATGTCATCCGAGATGCTAAAGTAGGGGATATGGCTAGAGAGGATCTATTGATAAAGTGAAACTTGTGAGCCAATTGTGAGCTTGAGTAACGAGTGTTACAAATAGGTCAATGCATACCTCCAAAACAACGCTACCAAGAGAGTAGATATCACACATGGTGTTCAACTGAGTGATCCTTTCGTCAATTTGGACGTCCGCGTCTATTGAGGGCACCAGCTCGAGAGCGCGATAGCGTAGCGCGCCACCCCGGGTGGAGGTAATGAAACTGGTTCCTTCAAATTCCGCTTTGATAATCGAGAGACCAAAGTCAACCAGACGGCCAACACCATCATCTCCGATAAGGACATTTGCACCGGTGACATCTCCGTGAATGACTCCTTTACTGTGCACTGGTAGTGGGGACAAGTAAGCATTCCGTAACTTAGAACCGAGAAAGTGCTCACGATATCGTAAACCGGCAGCCACATCACAGGGCTTTATGAAGCATAAGCATATTGTTGATTTGGATCTGTAATTCACGCACCAGTTGCAAGCGATGGACCAATGTCGGTGAGAGCCTACTGACGAATGCGCTTAGATTCCCAGCTTCCATCCAAGGGGAAACCATGCCAATGCATGGCTGTTCATCTTCAATCGTGCCAAGGAGTGGTATAACATTCTCGTGGTCAAGCCGCTGCCACACTGTAATTTCGCGCCGTAACCTGAGAGTCATCCTTTTCCAGTCTGCAGCCGCGGTTCCACATGGTCGTAGGTGTTTAACGGCAACCTGAGAGTACCGCAGATGAGATAGAGACCTTTGTGAAAATAATCATCGAGCTTACCATGCATGATCCCTCACTCGTAGTCAATCGAGCTTTCGTTATGCTTCCGAATGCTCCCTTCATTACCAGGCCGGTATTGTCACTGCAATCGACTGACTGGCTCAAATCTGGTAT
>JACXVL010000436.1:24882-36759 GCA_014898675.1 Athelia sp. TMB | reverse complement strand
CGCAATGCGCTGGCGAGCGCCGGAACTCCTACCTCCCATGGATGCGGATCTTTACACATTCATCCCAACATTGACATTAGCTTCGGACATATATTCGTTTGGCAGCGTCACATTGCAGGCACGTTTTCAAGATCTGATCCACAACGCAAGGCTCACCCTTTTTGTTAGATGCTGTCCGGAAGGATACCATATCACCATATAAGATCAAGTGATTGTGTTTTACTGACCGTTGCTCGCGGTATCCGACCCGGTCGCCCCGAGGACGACAATTTCAATGACGCATACTGGCAGTTTATCTGCTGGTGCTGGGGGCAAGTCCACGAGCCAGGTTCAAGGCCCTGCATCGGTCAGCTGCAGGACGCTTTGCGAGTTCTTGAAGATTCAAACATGCAATTGAGTTGATCAAGAGCATTTCCGAACTCTGCACCGTTCTCACTTTTGTGTTATTAATCCCATGCCTTCTGCGCCCTTCTCATCTTCCAGTGCCCCGTGTTGTATGTTACTGTAAACTCGATAATTTATTTTCAACTTGTGGCAAAGCTGATGACAGTATATTAAATTTTGGAAAGGCGGGGCTAGCCTAAATATTCTAGATCAAGTTTCGTGTCTAAAATTTTCACTCCCCTGGCATTGAGTAGCAGATGCTTATACAGTAACGCGTCAAGTTAACAACATTATTGGGATGTAGTAATATGTAATAATAACAAAAATGTATGCTATAGGAAAATGAAATGTATCAAGTGAAGTGAAGTCATGCCCGCGACCGTAATTTGCTAGGCCGGGGAATACAGGGCCAAGTGAACATATTTGTCGCAAAAAGCGAAGACGTACGACCTCTCGTGTCGCTGCGCTGATCGTGCGCCACTGGGTTGTTGTAGGCTGCTTCATGGAAGTGGGCTAAGGTCTCGCAGACATTGCTGGCTTCTGGTCTTGAATCTGGCGCCCCCAAGCAAATTTTCAAGTATTCCCAATATGAATCGCTTAAGATGGGGCAAGGTGGGCGATTAGGAGGTATTCTTCGTGTCAGAGCCACAAGGACAAGACTTTCCGCCGGGATGTCAAAATATGGCAATTGGCCTGACACCACCTAGCAATGAAAGTAATTAGAAGACGTCTTTTGTCGACATCTGTCGCTGGGTTAAACTCACCTCCAAAACTACAGTCGCCATTGAATATATGTCGCATTTAAAAGTCAAAATGGGTAGGAACTTTTCGTAGAGGTCCGTGTCTTGATGTGGGACTAATTCGGGCGCCCGCCACCGTAGGGCACCGCCGACGGTCATAGTCATATAGGATGTTCCTTGAGAGTCGGTTTTGAGATGCGATAAACCGAAATCGGATAAGCAAGCTGTGCCATCGTCACGGACAAGAACATTGCCACTCGAAAGGTCTCCGTGTATGACCCCCTTTGAGTGTACTGCATATAAATCATCAGTTCACATGCGATAGGCCAATGTACAGCAAAGTGCATACGATAAGATAATCCACTGGCGATCTCGTGAGGCTAAGGTTACATATTAGTCGAGTCCGAGCTTCTCAGAAAGAGTGGGCTCACCAGTCGTAACTTGTCCATATCGGTCAAGCATTCAGTCCGAAGATGATCATGCAGATTACCCTTGCCCATCCAAGGAGCCACCATACCAATAGTTGAGTCTCGAATTGTGCCAAGGAAATGCACTATGTTGGGATGCTCAAGTCTCTTCCAAATCGCAATTTCCCTCATCAATCTCATTTCCATCTTCTCCCGGTCTGCGTCTGTGTTGTGATGCAGCCTGATGAACTTGATGGCAACCTGCAAGTTCCGTAGTAAGAAAGATGAAAAGGAAAACTGAAACGTAGCTTGTCCTTGACAGACCTTGTAAGGCCCAAATATAGAGCCAGTTTCTAGGAGTCCCACCCAGATATCACCGAAGCCACCGGAAACCGATAAACGTTCATTACTCTTCGTGACAAACTGAGTGAGATCCGATACGTCGTTATCGGCAGGACCAAGGACTGATCGGAGAGGGAAAGGAGCCTGCAAGGGTCTTTGAATCAGTATGTATGACAGCAAGGGTATCGGACCGAATAAGTACCCTTGTTCTAAGCCTTTGACGCGGTGGTATCTGCCAGGTAGATGGCATGGGAACAACAAGGCCAGGAGATGTTGTTCTTCGGGCCCAACAAGAGCTATCAGCGCACTATTATAGGCACAGTGATGAGATTTCAGCATAGCAATGACACGCTTGCGCATGAGACAAGTCCCCGGCCGATGGCTGCATATCGTCTGAAGCCTCATTTGTTCATTGTTTGCCGAAGTGAATACCAGTAGCACAGCTTGAGCGCGTTGTATGGTGCAAGAAAAATGTAGGAGAATATTCATTTGCGTGTGTCAAACAAAAAGGTTTCTGATTCTGATCGGATATTGAATAGTTTTTCGATAAATTTCGAGGTATACATCGAAGGCGGCTGTGGGGCAAGGAACAACAGTTTCATCATATAGAAATGGGAAGTGAGCCACACCGTGCAAGCGAGAGCATTAGCAGTTGGCGCAGCGAGAATAGCGATGAGAATAGCAAGATTGCGCTATGATCTATGATGTAACATGGCGCGGTTGACATGAGGGTTTTGCAGCAAGTTTGGCATATATAAGCACCGCCACGGTTGTGAACTTTCCACCCCTTCACATCTTTCCTGCACAAACTAGAGCATGAAGCACAGAAGATATTTGCGTGTAAACTACATCCGTTATGCACCTCAAACACATGTATTACTTTCCAATATGCTTAGTGTTCAAACAAGCCAGTGCTATTTGATTTGCAATGGGTGGCGTATCCTCCTGCTTAATTCTAAAGCCCGACAGGCAAGACATCCTGTCCCCATCTGGCGGTGCACAGCAAGGAGTCATGCACGATGTCAATTCCAGGTGATACTTCAGCCTCACCCGCTCGAGCTCAAGCGGGTGGCGTGATCGCATCCTTTGTTAAGTCTGTCGCTCAAGCGTTTCTCGAAGTGTAAAGTCTTGTTCCGGAGCATATACGACTGCGAAGATATTAGCAGATCTCAAATTGCATACAATGATATGGCTGCGAGTTGTATGTCCAGGCTGCGCCAAAAGTCGAAAGCTGGTACGATTCCAGTCACGTAACCCCTTCAGCACTGGTACTGCCATTATACTGCCATTACATACCAGCGCTCACGTTGAGCGCCTTGTCACATCATGTCAACGACTAGAATCTGCAGCGGATAAGTAGGTCAGGTAATCAAGAAAGGGATAGCAAAGTATGTGACGAACCTTTGGTGGTTACTTCTGGCATCTACGATATCGCTCATGCGCCACCCTTCCCGGACGCGCTCTCAATCCGTGTCTTCCAGCTCTTCTTCTTCTCTAATGCCACGTCTTCCTCGCTAACCTCCTTTCCCTCTATGGCCGCTTGAATTTCTGCACTTAACTCGTGCACACGATCTCTGTTCGCGCCAATCAGCGACACATAAACCCCCTACGGTAGTGATGTTAGCGTTCGTGCTCCCAGAATGATCTAATACAGTATAAAGACATGGTCTTAGGAGTCGGCGATCCGATAATTCCACAACTAGAGCTTAGGGTCAGGGTTCTCACACCCAAGCTCTGTTATATTCGCTGCACGTTCTTAGACATGTGCGCAGCCTTCGTAAACCACGATGTGATGGAGTAATCACCGCACTTTTTGCAAGACAGGATACGATCCTATCCGGATTCCTTCGTCTTGAACGCGGTTTTGCAAGGATGTGAGGAAGGGGGCGATGCAAGATTCCGTTAACCTGAAGGTAGAATCAGCGTTTATACAATCTTATGCTCCAAATACGAAAACATGGGCGAGTTCGAAGTAGGAGAGAGTACCGCACTCGGAAAGACTTACGACGTGAACACTTGTATTCTCGTTGGGCGGTCCTCCAGAGGGGGGAGAAATAAAAACGGCGTCAGCCCATCTAACATCGCTTGGAACAGCGCCGGAATGCCTGGAAATACGTGCAGTTTGCCTTCTAGTCGCACTACCGGCTGTAGAACCAGACATCAGCACGACTCTTTGGAATTGATGTGAAGCAGCTAGTGCGTACTGTCCATATCTCTCTCTTGACATAGAGCACGTCGACATTCCAGCCACTCGGTAAAAGTGCCATGCGCTCACGAGCCTCAGTCTGTTCCTCGGTAGCTTCATCGTGCGCCCCGCTCGGCCATGCGCGCATGCGTCGGAGGGTCTCGGGGTGATGTTTGAGGGGGCAGGAGAACGCGCGCGACAGGGACGGATATGTTATGTCTATGTTTTGTTACCTTTGATCATCAAATAAGATAGATGGCGAGATAAATACCGTCGTGTGTAGGCCCTATTCCCCCACTGGTAACGACGAAGTCGTATTGTGCAACCAGACGGCGCGCGGCTTCGACAATCTCAGCTTCGTTGTCTGAAATGACCTCGATGCGTTTCCTCAAATGCAAGTTCGGCGTGAGCGTGTATCTAAAATATATGAAAAGAGATACACACAATTCTATACCGTGCTCGAAGCAGTACTTCGCGAAATAGTTTGAATTGCGGTCCAACGTCTTGCCATTTAGTATCTCGTCACTATCTGGCGTTTCGAGTGCGTGAGGAAAATGATTAGACGTCGTTACTCACCCAATAATCAGGGCAGCAGCTGTGCGTATTTGTCTCCTCTTGCCCACTGGGCTCACCGGTACTTCTGATATTTCAAACTCGGGCGTTTTGTATGTACCGGTACTCCATGGCAGAGTGGACGTGGAGTGAGGTTGCGAAGTAGAAAATGATGCATTCGGGAAATGTATGTTTGTGGCAATCTGTGAGTAGCTTGGCAATCTTGAAGTGTGTGGTAGTAAGGGAGCATTAGCCAGATGCGCAAGACCAGCAGTGTGTGCCATCGCAGTATGCCGGCGATGAGAGCAAAGAGAGACGACCTTTCGAATAGAACTTGAGCGGGTGCATACTCTGGCGCTGACAAAGTTGGACAAGAGATGAGGGGTAGTTGACATGTTTGGCACTCAAGCACACTCGTACTGTAGTTGACCAAGACTGTTCGGAGTGACTGTCCAATGACAGCCTGGATTGGGGTCCGGCGGGCGCTTGGGGGCGAACAGGGGTTAAAAGCCCCAACTGGGCGAGATAATGAGAACAGTTAATTTCTAAGTCGCGTTCAACCGTGCCTCTCACCCTTTCCTCTCGCCAGCCGCATGCGCATATGCCCTCGAGTCAACGATCCTCAAGAACGACTTTTTGAACGACTCAACTCCTCAAGACACTCTTTGATTCAGCCTACCACACGACCAGCGATTCTGCTCCACAACGTCACCCACTTATATCCCGTTAACAACAACACCCAACGACCGCCCAGCGTAACATTCTACCTCGACATGCTCGCACTTGGATATTTCTTTGCGCTCTATTTTGCGCTCTTTGTTAAAGCTTCTCTATATGTGCGCAGCTTTTTCAGATAATCCTGACCAGAACTGATAACAAGATAATTAGGTGATAAACCCCCTCCCAACAACGTCGTGCCGCGCTTCACATCCTTGCGTCGTGCAATGGGTTGATGATGGCACTGTTCCTTTGCTATCTGACATCGGTGTCTCTGCCGTTGGGCTTTATACGGGACAGGAAGTGCGTGTCCTTGTCATTGCTACTGCTGGTATCTGGCTGACGATATTTTGCTGCATAGGAATTAGTGCAAACAATATCGCCTGTGAATGTGAACAGAGTGCACTCACTTACATTTACGGTGAGATCCAAATCGTTTCCCCTTAAGCGTTTGCTTATCAGCCTGCACACTCAGCCTGATCCAAAAGCTGGGCCAAACTCCAACAAATAGTACGTTCCAGGTGAACGCCAATTATGATAATAAACGAATAATATATTTCTTTTCAGCTATATCGCATTTACTTCGACAACCTTGAAGGAAGCCAATAACACTGGCCACTACCAAGCTTTCTCATCAAACTTCCGGCACGTCCGCCCAAATTCCCGATACTAATTATTTCTCACATTTCCCCCCTTTCCCACAGCCTAACCCAAATGACTGGTTCCTTTAACTCACATCCCAATTCGGACACCTCCACGAAAGCTATTCCCACAACTCTAGCCACGGAAACCGCCACTGGCACGACTGCCCAGTCGGTGACGAGCATAGTCACCGTCGGCACGCTATCCACGAGTTCTTACTTGGTGTCCACACTACCTGAAACCGGGTCAGCTGGGAGCTCAAGTACCACGTCCAGTACATCAACCACTCCCGCGACCAGTACAAGCGCGAGCGGTGGTGCGCAAGCGAGCGGCGCACTCTGTACAGCGTTACCGTCTCTCACGCTGCTCTTACTTTCTGCCACATTGTCTTTCTTCATCTAGCTATCTTAGGGACGTCTTATTGCCCTTTCCCCACAAGCTTCACCATTCGCTACATCTTTCGATTTGTTCGCATGTCTTACGACTTTGTATTTTTACCGCCATTTGCACTTCGACAACACAGTCCTGAACAGCTACCCCTTCTTTCTTTCATATTTTAGATCACGCGATACCCTTTACTCTACATAAGCGTAGAGCCTGCCTTCACACAATCGGCTACATTATTTCTCCATATGCCGCATAACTTATTCCATTGATCACGACATTTCGTCGATTTTCAACTTTCTCTTGAAGCTTAAGCTTGAAGGGCAGTAGTTTTGCAATGCCACTATTTTTGTCTTTCATGCATCGCGATATGAGTACAATTACTGCTCTCGAGCTAGGTCGAACCAATCTCTGGCTGACTCCCAGCATATCCTTGTTGTCTCCACTCCGTTCAACGAATGCGAGTCTTTCGGGAACGCCAACATCTCCACAATTTTACCTCTTCCCTTAAGCGCATGATAGTACATAATCGAATGTGTGGGAGCCACTCTCAAATCGTTTGCCCCAAGATGTAGCAGCACCTTTGCTTGGACCTTGTCGACATGGGCTATCGGTGATGCGGCGAACAAGGTTGCGTATGTCTCAGGGGTCATGATACTTTTGCTGTTGTAAGGAAGACCAAACTCGAAGAAGTACCAGTCAGGGATGTCAGTAATAGAGACTTCACCGCATGATATGGCAGGATTACGGATACCAGCCGCGGTGAACATCTCTGGATACTGGCCAATCACTAATCAGGCCGGAGCAATGTCAAACAAATGGAAGAGCGTCCAGACGCAGAAAGGTAGACTTACGGTGCGCAGCAACGAAGCCACCGTGGCTTATACCATATGTGAACTGCTTGCCGTAGCCAGGCTCTGATACGCCAATTTCCACCAGATATTTGGTAGTAGCGATGCTATCCTGGACATCAAGAGCGCCGCAATGTCCCACCAGCTTTCGAATATAATTCTCGCCATATCCTGGGGTGCCGGTGTAGTTGACGAGCGAGCACGTGTCTAGATATGACTTGCATCAGTCTATGATATATCGACCTTGAGATCTGAATATATCCTGGACATACAGCCTGCCAGAGCGAAGGCCACAGCAGCGGGTGTAAATTCGGTGGTATGAATAGAGTGTGGCCCGCCATGTGGCCAGCATATACACGGTGCTGATGGAGCTGCGGACTTCCGGCGCAATAGCACTGTCTCGACAGGAGGCCTGTCAGGGATAGGTATGACGAATACTTCTAATTGGGATAGCTGCTGCAGGACTGATATATAGTCCCTTTTTCAGCCACATGCATTGCGAAGGATGGATCAGAGAACGCACGCTCCAAACGCAGCCCGGGATTCCATAGAATTGTCCATGATACAATGAATTCATCATTGATGTAACCTAGAACGACCTCGGAGGGAGATGTACATGAGCTTCGTGCACAAACAATTCGACCATTGTCGTGGGATGCCAGGAATGACCAACTGAACTGGCCCGAGTCCACTGGCGTTATTTCCTTCACTTCACCGTCACCCATTGATATGAGCAGGATGGTACTTCGGGATCCCCAATACGAGCTCGTAACTAGCCAGGGTTTGCCGGAGATTGAAGTGAAGCCCTGCGATGTTATAGCAGGTTCATATAAACCTGGGAAACCACCTTTGTGAAGCGGCTCCCAAACAGTGTTGACCAGAGTCTCTATCTTCCCAGAGCTCAGACTCATCAAATGCAGTGCGGTGCACGAGGAGTGGGCGCCGCCCACTTGATTTGAAATCCAAGTAACAGAGGCACCATTGGGTGTCAATTGAGGACACCTTCCTGAGCGGTCTTCGGCTCCCAGCTTGGCAGCGACTGTCAGCTCTATTGAAGGGGTTTGTCTGCTGAGGTCAGGCAGATGCAGCTCCCAGATGGCTTGAGGGCGATTGTAGCACCCTCTGAGACCGAGCAGGCGGCCAGAGTCCATGTACTCATATCCCGTGGCAAATATGCGATTGTGGGCTGCCAGAACGGCTTGACCGAGAAGGACGGCGTGATTTGAAGGGAGAGACAGGGCTATTAATGTAGCGGAGGACTGTGGTATCTTGCCAGGACTGTTGTCCCAATGGAGTGCGTAGAGCGTTGGACGCCTTGTTTCAGATAAACCCTCACCGAATGTTGGTGTATAACGAAAGCGTGCATATGGGTCAACTTCTGAACTGCTTTTCTTGTTGTTAGCAGAATCTTTCGCTTCGGCACCATAAAGCAGAGTATCTTCAGATGGAGAGAATGAGAGCGTCTTGAGCTCATCTATAAGAACGGGTCAGTTCTGCAAGTGAGCACGAGAACGCTCGACTTTCCTCCCGTGCAGAATGCACCATGCATTTCGGTAACATCCATGGAAATCTCTAGATGATTTCCTGCCCATATCTCAACGAATCGTTGAGCAGATTCTCCAGAGCTTTGTCGCAAGATAGCCTTTCGTGTGCCTGAAGGAGATATTCCCGATGCCTCAATGTCACTTGCCTCCAGCACGAATTCCGACGACACGGTAGCTGTCGATGTGACGAAGAATGTACTTGATAAAGTGCGTGTCGCATCAAGATCGTGCAATTTTTGAGTAAATGACACCTCAATCTCTGGCCCGCCTGTTTAGTACACGGCAAAGAGTATCGAGTGAATAGCACACCGAGGCCTTCAAGACCGTGAAAGGAAGCAGAAATCGGGAATGCAATTTCCGATAGTTCCGTATAAAACCCATGTTTGCCGGACTGTTTGAACATAGCGGTTGGCCGTCAAGCAGCAATCATGCACAGCAGCCGTGGGAATGCAGTACAATCTTGGGTGGTCGGTAGCATTAAGTAAAATATGGCCTCAATTTCAATTTCGTGGTCGAACCCTATCGTATCCTATCTTATTGTATGGGTAGGCGACCGATTTCCCCAGGTCTTTGAAACGCAACCGCCGCCTACTGTGGAGATTTGAAACGAGCTACTCTTTAGCCAAGTCAAACCAGTCCCGCGCCGACTCCCAGCAGATCCTCGATGTCTCGACTCCGTCCAACGGATGCGAGTCCTTCGGGAATGCGAGCATCTCCACAGCCTTCCCTCTTCCCTTCAAAGCATTATAATACCCTATTGCATTGGTTGGCGCGACTCTCTGATCCACGAGACCTAGGTGTAGGAGTACTTTCGCCTTGACTTTGTCAACATGCGAGATGGGAGAGGCGGCAAACAGCGTCGAGTATATTTCTGGCGTCATGATAGTCTTGCTGTCATATGGAAGACCGAATTCGAAGAAGTACCAATCGGGAATGTCAGTTGTCGAAATTTCGCCACCCGAAATAACAGGGTTGCGGATGCAGGCTGCGGTGAATGTGTCCGGGTATTGACCAATCACTGAGTTGACAAGTGTGTCAACAAATGGGAAATATGTCAATGGTAGAAAATCAAGCTTACAATGAGCTGAAAGGAAACCACCATGGCTGCCTCCGAAGACAAACTGCTTGCCGTGCCCGCGCTCAGATATACCTTGGTCGATGAGGTGGTCGACAGAAGATATGCATTCTTGAACATCTAGTGTGCCGCATTGCCCGATCAACTTTTTTATATACTTTTCGCCAAAACCGAGTGACCCAGTGTAGTTTACGAGCGAGCAATTATCTGAAACTGAGCTTAAGCATGAGAGTGAAGCCAGTAAGAAACAGATACGCACATCCAGCCAGAGCAAATGCTGCACTGGCAGCGGAGAATGTCGTAACGTGGGTTGCATGAGGGCCACCGTGGGGCATGCAGATGCATGGTGTAGATGCCGGAGAAGACTTGGTGCGTACGAGTAGAACTTCGGCAGGGCTGTGGTCAGGTACTGGGATAATGGAAGCCTCCAGCGTCGCAAGCTGCTTCTGGACTGGATGGATACGATGCATCGGTTAGATGAGAAAGGTTAAAGGAAAAGGATTCGACGTACTCTCCGGTGATAGCCTAGGTGTGAAAAGGACCTGCCACGACACACTAAGATCATCGCCAATGTGGCCTAAGAGAACTTCGTGCGGCACAGCAGGCGAACTGCGTGCGCAAACAATGCGATTTTTACTGTCGGTGCTCAGAATGGTCCAGCTAAACATACCCGAATCGAGCGGTGTCAAGTCTTTCACTTCGCCCCCATCCACTGATATGAGCAGTACTGTAGTCCTGGAGCGCCAATACGAGCTGGTAGCGATGTACGTCCCCTTTCCTAGAGAAATAAAGGTCTTTGAAGGCAAGTTCGGTTCGTATAAGCCGGGGAAGCCATTGGATTCCTGGGGTTGCATGACCGTATCAACCACGGTATTCTGCTCCCCCGAACGTATGTCCATACGGTGCAAAGTAGTGCAAGCGGAATGTGCGCCACCCAAAGGGTGAGACAACCATATCAAAGACAACCCATCAGGTGATAGGTGTGGAGACCTCGCAGAGCGGTTCTCTGGGCTCAGCCTCGATATGACAGTGAGCTCCTGCGTCTCGTCTGTGGCAGCTCCAGGCAAGTGCAGTTCCCATACCGCCGCAGGGCGATTGTAGCACCCTTTGATGCCCAGCAGACGACCTGACTGCATGTATTCATATCCTGTGGCGAACACGCGATTCTGGTCGGCAAGCACTGCCTGCGCGATGAGCACTGTATTTTGCTTTGAGGAGATTGTGAGTGGCGTCAACGTGATAGACTCTTTCGCCACGCGAGTGCTACCCGATGAGGGCCAGCGGAGAACGTATAGTGTTGGCCGTTTCTTGCCTGAGAAGCCTTCTCCGAGGGTGGGTGTATATCTGAATCGTTCGTATTGGTCGATATCTTTGCCTGCTGCCTCATTGGTAGCAGAATCGTTGGCCTCTGCACTGTATAGAAGGGTATCTTCGGAGGGAGAGAAGGAAAGAGAGTGCAGTGCCTCTAGATCATAATCGTCTGAGCCAATTCCGAGGCCGCGTCTGTAGTCGAAGTGAAGAAGCTCACCTTCCACACAAAATGCACCATGTGTGCTAGTAACCTCTTTCGAGACCTCTAGGAGATCTCCTGCCCAAATTTCCACGAATCTTTTTGGTTTCTCGTCGGTAGTCTGGCGGAGGATAGCTTTACGGGCGCCTGAAGGCGACACAGCAGAGGCCTGGACATCAGATGCTTCTTGCCTGAAGTCCGATGTCACGATCTGCGAGGGTGTCACAAAGAATGTCTTCGAGATTGTCCTCTTCGCATCGCGATCGTGAATCTTTCTGGAGAAAGAAACGTTGATCACTAGTCCAATCGTTTAGTTTGATGTGACGAAACTTAAAACATCACTGATATACCATCAGAGCTATCGAATGATGCAGAGGTAGGAAGAGGAAGTTCCGCGAGCTCCGTGTATAAGTGGCTTTTCTGTGAGGCTTTGAACATGACCAATTGTAAATCGAGGTTGTACGGAGATAGTTGTTGATGGGCTGGTGTCAAGAAGCAAAGACTTCTCAGTTTTCTGTAACCCTCCTTTAAAAAGGAAATCTAG
>JACXVL010000436.1:0-15843 GCA_014898675.1 Athelia sp. TMB | reverse complement strand
TTGTCTAGATCTAGGTAGATGGGGGTGGCTTGCCGCTGGCGTCGTAGACGCCGACGGTCCTTCTCTTCCTTGAACATAGAGGCCTCTGCATCCTGAAATGCATCCCTCTCGAAGTTGAGCTCCTCGAATCTCGGAAAGTGCACCCAGCGCCGTTCCCTCATTTTCTCGCGTCGTTCCTCGGAGGTCAAACCCTCCAGGGCTTCCGCCTCCACCTCCCACTCGTCCTTCGTGCGTCTTGGGTCATCGCCTGAGATTTCCCTCACCACAGTGCCTAGTGGTACTTCGACGATAGTCGCTGGCGCGTTCCTGCCACCTTGCCAAGTTCCTCGACCGTTACCGCCTGGTTCGGCGCGTATACTTCTTGGAACCGAAGACAATGATGTCAGGTGGGGTGAAGGGACAAAATAAACGTCCCCGCCTCGGCCACCATTGCCACCAGCGGGTGGTCCTATTGATGTAAATTTCTCCCGATGAAATGCTACGCATCCGTTTCCGCCGTTGCCTAATCCCTAGTTAGAATGTAATACCAATAACATTGAAGGAAAGCTGCAAGACTTGCCCGCTTTGACAGTCACTACTAAATTGTCGAGGAATGTTTGGCCCTGCACTCATTTAGTGTGCATGGAGGCAAAGAAATCGAGACACACACCCGTTGCCGACGTTTCCACTCTGTTTTCCTCTGACGCTTCTCATTCTGGATTTCTTCCTGCTCCGCTAACTCGGGGTCGAAAGTATCCTCGGGCAAGTCATTCGCGCTATTGTGCGCAGAGAAGTTACGTGCGGTAGGGATGGAGGTTCTTCGTAAGGCTGGCAAAAATGTCCTAAACGTGAAGGATAGTTGACGGCTTTGCATCCAAAAAGCGAGTCGCAGCGAGTGAAGAGGTAGAGACAGGGGTCCTTCCTGATTGGCACGCGCCATTCTGGTCGCGTGAAAGGGCCCGTTAGTGTGTCATACCGTGACTTCAACATCATTGCCGCCCTGAGGTTAAGAGCCCATCTGCTGCTTCCTGCCTCTGTGCCACCTTCGAACTGACAATATCACAAATCGCGTGTACACCAAATTACTCAGGAGCTCATCTAGTGCCGAGTGGACTCAAAGAACCTCATGATACCAAATAATATCAAGTTACTTTGCACTCGCCACATTATCGAGCATCAACAAAATTACATTCCGTCGCTTCCAAAATCCCCCGAGGATATTCATATTTTAAGAGCAGGGCTTTAGATATAAACACTCATAGGAGAGCCGTCCAGCAACAGCACTATCTCTGGATATCTATTTCGTGCTTGAATGTCGGCATTCGTCCAGCCATTCTTTTTTCGATCCTCTCATCTTTGGTACTGCTGGAGCTCGTGAATCGTATTTTCATACTGAAGCTACAACGTAAGAGGTCCTTCACAAGGGCTGTAGGAATATATATGAGCTCTGCACTATCTCGTGTCAAACCTTCACCTCCTATCAAGTTACTATCATTATATTCAGATAGCTGTAAACGAGAAATTTAGCTCATGGCCTAGGTGCATTTATTTATCTATTTTTTGAATAGTTTGGGGCGGATGGAACACCCAAGCAGTTACCAAAGAAGAGGTGGCGGCAAGGTCGCAGAATTTCATTGTCTCGACAGTGATCAGAAATATAATCGGATTTATATCAGCTTACTCGAGAGAGAGATCTAAATTTTATTTAATAGGAGCCCCTCGAATCGTAGCCAGCTGTCTCTAGAGACTAAGAGGCGTATGATACATACCCAAAAACAGGCTGGGGCTTGCCATGACAGCAGTGACAGCGGCCACATGGGGCAAAATGAACGGTGATTACCGGAAGGCACAATTGACGGGTGGCAACAGGAATTTTATTAAATTTACGTCACATTCTGGTCGTTCAAGGCAGCGAGAATGGCATCGCCAGAAACGCGCAACATAGTCATTATCGGAGGAGGTGATTCATCTACCAACTAAATACATGGCTACACTCACCGGCTGATTTCTTACAGGTATAATCGGATGCACGACGGCGTACTACATCTCGCGGCATCCCTCCTTCTCTCCGTCTACCACAGTGACGATACTTGAAGCATCCGCAAAGGGCGTTGCTCAGGGGGCTTCTGGAAAGGCTGGAGGTTTGGTTGCGAAATGGGCTTATCCTCAGGAGATTGTCGATGTCTCATTCCAGGAAGTGAGTTCGAAGGCTACACACTCCAAGCCGGCACCCTGACCAGAGGCCAAAGCATGTCAAACTGGCAGAGGAGCACAACGGCAGAGACAGATGGGGCTGGAGATTCGTAGGCTGTGGTAGCTGGGAAGGTCGTGGCCAGCTATCAGGAGAGAGTGGCACGGGCGTCGGTCAAGGTGGGAAGAGGAAGAGTCTCGAGAAGACCCTCGGCTTAGGCACTTCAAACCAGGAGGACAAGCCTTCTAGAAAGTCGAAAGGACTCCCGAATGACCTCACCTGGGTCAGGGAGGATCTCACAGACTCTTACAGGTCGATGGCCCCAGCCAACGACACTGCACAGGTTCATCCCTATCTCTTCACCACTAGCATGCTGGATCTTGCCAAAGAGAGGGGCGTGCAGCTCACGCTGGGAACCGCTACTGGGATCGACCGGCTTGGAGACAAAGTGACTGGAGTGACGTACTATCCATCCGAACCCAACCCTCAAGCAGCAGTATCTATTCCTGCGACGGATGTCATCGTCTGTGCAGGTGCTTGGTCGAGCAGGATAGTGCCTAAGCTGCCTATTTCTGCCACCCGGGCGCATAGCATCACCATCCGCCCTCCTCCTTCTATCACGATTGCGCCGTATGTTCTTTTCACGGAGATCGCCCTATCATCTAGCGGCAATAAGTCTGTTTCCCCCGAGATATATGCCCGCCCAGACAACGAGGTGTATGCATGTGGACCAGGAGACGACTCTTCTTTGCCTCTAAACGTGGATGATGTTGTCGTAGATCAGGAGGCCTGCGAGAGCATCAAGCAGCATGTATCCAGCATCTCACAAGAATTGCAGGATGGGGTAGTCGAGAAGCGCCAGGCATGCTTCCTTCCCATTGTCACCACCGGTGGGGGGCCAATCATTGGCGCGATGGGGCCAGGAGTCTTCGTGGCGACCGGCCACACGTGCTGGGTGAGTAGTCCGTCTGAACTATATACCGCTGATTGTCTCGCTGACGGTCACACCTCCAGGGTATTTGCAACGCGCCCGGCACAGGAAAAGTTATGGCCGAACTCGTTATGAGTGGGCAGATCAGCAGCGCCAAGGTGAAGAGCCTGGACCCTGCTCGGTTTCTGTGAGGTGTGCAGCGAAGAAACAAAATTGGACGAGGTCAAAAGCACGAAGAGCAAGTCTAACACGACACACAGACAGGCTTAAACATGTAGCGATATACACGAAATGTACGAACAAGCTCTATTTATCCTTTTCTGTCCGATATATTACTCACTCTTCCTTTGTTCGCCCAATGGTTACGAACGGCGTCGCAAACTAAGTTCAGAGATCTGAAGCGGTGCGGCATGCCGGCACTTTATTTGGATACTTGTGGCTAGGTTGCTCCTGCGTTGTGGAACATTGAAATCATGACCTCCACATGACTATGCCTGCCGTATCAACACACACAAATTGAGAACGGGCCAGTAGGGGACTCGACGCCCAAGCGTCACCAATATTCACAAGATGCTTCCTTCTGACATGCCCGTGCATGCACGATTTGGAAAACTCGAGTCGTCCTACCACCAGGGAACGAAGGTAATTGATACCCGCACCGTCGGCTTGTGTTGGCAGTTCCCTCATGGCCACTGGGCCTGAGATCATGTTGACCGTTGATTCCACGATTTTAGGTGAGGCGACCCGCACGAACCCAGTGCCGATTGCCTTGGTCCGGCGACACTTCGACAACTTGACATAGCCATGCCAAGTTCGCCCTAAATTACCGATTTAAGCCCATAGAGAAGGGAAAACTCGCGCCCATAGGCATACATTCGTAAACCGCCATACGTGCATCAGCGATCCCATCAACCTCTCCTCTCTATCCAACGGCAGGGCAGGCCTGATTTGCGGTGGCGTCACCCTACGCTGGAACGCAACTTCCGTATTTGAACTTCTCAACTCAACTCGATTGGAGATGGGATGGTGTTCTTCAAGCTGCATATTCAAACATGCGACACGCAGTGGGTGGCACACGTTAATATCTAAATAGTCGTGGCACCTTCGTGCGACTGTCATGGACATGTTCCTACATACCAAGCTGGTGGCGGTGCTATTTCGGAAGGAGGATTGGTGGCTCGCTCACCTATATCAACCGACACTGGCAGGGCCATGTAACCCTTGTGATTGCGGCAATCCTAGGTCCGGAATTTGACTTCGCCCCGCCTCTGTTCGGTCCCCACAAGTCCACTGGCACTGTGCTACCGGTAATTCGTCAAGCGCGGCATTTGGCTCGGTGTCAGTGCATAGTAATTTTGCTTGATTCGACGATACTTGCGATGGCTCGCTTCTGCCGTGCCTCGTGTCGATCTGTCATCTGTTGCTTGCTGTGCGGAGCAAACTTAGTGTCAAACACGAGGTGGCTCCTCCTAATCTACTGACCATAATACGTCAGATACGAGGGTACAGCGATCACACCTATGCTTAAGGTTTTTTAAATCAGGCGATATAATGTCCGTCTCAGCCGGTGCAAATTTCCGTGAATCGAACGTCCTTTGGTCTCTTTCGTCGGTAGCGCGTGAGCTGTGCTGTAGCTGGGTGCGAACGACGAACATTTGACCAATTCGAGGGCTAACAAGTTAGCGCATTTTGTGCGCGTCGTATCACAGGGTATTTGCAATTCTCCGGGCTAATGCAGCGGCTAGAAATAACGCCGCCCCGTGTTTCGTCTCCCGAACCAGCGCCTCCCTCACCACTTCCTCCCCCTCCTCGTCGTCGACCGTCGAACCAACCAACATTCATATCTCATGTGGAAGAGAATGATTTACCGACTTTTGCCCCCATGGCCAGTACGTCTTGGTTTCTCCTTCATCCCGATAATCCCTGGCTGTCCGTACTCCTCATAAATCTGGCTTGTACATCGCTTGCTGACAGCCCTGTCCGTCCCAGAGCTCTATGTATGCATCATAGTGTGCGAATACCGCGTCTTAGGCACGGTATACATTTAGACACAGTTGAATTGGAGCTCAAGCCGGGAGGGACCCTGTGGCCAACGCACGTCCTCGCACTTTCCCAACCAAATTCAGACGATCTCACCGTGGATGCTGAGGGTGACGCGGAGTGTCCGTTGCTTATACCAATCGACGAGGTGACATGGAGAGAAAAGACGTCAACGCCGCTACCTCCTAGCAGGCCTCGCCGGGGTTCAAGTGGCAGGGTAATCGTGGTTCCAATCGTCCCACTCGAAGTCCCCCATCCTGATTCCATACCCCTCCTCCTTCTTTTCGCCATGGGCCTGGAGCCTGTCCTTGAGCTCGCTCGCCAGCTTCTTCCCCCAGACGTTATGGGTGAATTTCCAGACGCTGACGCGATGGTGATCCGCATGGGGCAAGATCACGATGCTGAGCAGATACAACAGTACGTTGTACGCAATCGCCAGTTGCGGTTCAACTCCTTGCGGCTAGGCATCCTCGACCGGCCGATTATCAACATGATCGAGCTCTCTCACAAAGTGGCAGTCCGTGCACAGGACAGACGGAGGCTGCATAATAGTGGCAGCAGGACACCACCGCTGCCTGCCATACGCGTGGACTCCGGAGAATGATAACAAGTCCATATAATTAGCTTGTAGCTGCGGTCAATTTTCATCCTCTCGTCGTTCTGTATCGTTTCACACAAAGCAGTCAGCGCCACGGTGTATAGTCTAACTATCAAGAATCATTATTACACCGACCCACGTCTTCCCCGCTCAACGTTGGCGCAACAACTGTAGAGCCAACTCCTCTTCATCCTCTAAAGTGGTGCGTGAGGGGTGAGGACGTGCTAACTCTTGCTTGCTGCGCTTCTTCGGTGGCGGCGGTAAATCTTCCTCATCCTCACTCTCGCTCGGAAGATCAAACCCGGGAGATAGGTATCCGTCGTCATCCAACATCGGCGCCACCACAGCGAAGCCTGGCCCGTCATCATCGCCGTCCAGTTCCTAGCCCGTTGGTCAGCACGACAAGCAGACAGAACACAGATTGCGAATGCTTACGGCTTTTTCGCGTTCCTTTCTCTTCCTCTTCTTCTCTCGCTTCTTGTCTTTCGCCTCCTCTTTGTCGGCTACATCGGCCACCATCAGCCAACCGCGCTCACCCTCTACGAACTTCCTTCCTGCATCCTTAACACCCTGTGGTCCGGCCTTGAAGAATTCTTCAGCATCAGCCATCTCATACATTTCGTGCGCGTTGCCCTCGTCGTCGAATACGAGTTTCGAACCGAGTTCCGCGGACTTGAGCTGCACTCGCTTCGCCTTGCTCAATTTGAGCTTGCGTTTAGACATGTTTTCTTTGTGCTCCTCCTCAGAGTCTGAGGACAACCCGTGATCTTCCCGTTTGAGTGTGATGAAGTCGTCGCCCTCAGACACATCATCGCCATGGTCCAGAAGTTTCTTGTGGTGCTCGAACTTTTGGTTCTTACGCTCAAACATGCGATCGTACTTTGTACGCACGGTGGGCTGGCAATGGCGAGGTCAGTTAGCCTCGTAGACCTGGAAAGTATTATGCATACCTTTTCAGATTTGGGAGGGATAGCTTCGGGTTCTGCATCCTTTACAGCTTCCACCACACCAGCGCTATCCTCTCCATCGGATGACTCCCCTTCGTCTCCACTGGAGGCGCCGTCGTCACTCTCTCCGTCTTTCGTGGCATTCTCGCTGGCTATCTCGGCCTGAAGAGCAGCTATCGACCGTGAGGCGTTCTTTTTCTTCTTCGCGATTTCTTTGCCAAGGAACTTGATCTTGGGTGCGCCTGGAAGCCCAAGGGACTCGGCGAATCGATCGACGGGAAGTTCTTCGAGTTTGAAGATAGCTTTATCTTTGTGAAGATATATAGAGCGAAGGTATGACACGAAGGCCTGAGCGGGATGTCAATACACTGTTGGCTATTTTAGGAGAATATGACGTACGCGCTGACCCAAATACTTAATATCCGTGTCTTGGAACGCGAGGTTCTGCAGCTGATTATCGATATTCTGCGTCTTGCTCGCGCGAGGTTTGATTTTCCCCACCGATATCCCTTTCGTGTCCAGCGCAGCCTTGATCCCCTCTTCCTCACTGGGCATCACAAACATCAACGCGTTGCCCTTGCTCTCATAGCGCGCCGTGCGCCCCACGCGGTGTATGTAGGTCTCCGCATCCTCAGGCACGTCTACCTGTACCACCCAGTCAATTGCGGGGAAATCGAGGCCCCGCGCGGCGACGTCCGTTGCAAACATAGCCGCGTGCGACATTTTGGTGAACCGGTCGTAAACGGACAACCGCGCGCTCTGCTTCATCTTCCCATGCATATGCAACAAGGGAATACCGGGGTGCAAACGGCAGAAGGTTTCGTAGACGAAGCGAACTTGCTTGCAGCTCGAGAGGAACACTAAGAGCTTGGAAGTCAGATGTGTTTTGAGGAACGACCAGAGAACGGAGAGCTTCTGGTCAAGGGGGCAGAGGAGATAGTGCTGAGATAAGGATGCGGGTATTGAGTTTTGATGCGAGTTTGGGTCCATGGTGGACACGGTGACAGGGGATTTGAGGGACAGGCGGGCGAGAGAGCTGACTGAGTCCGTTTGCGTTGCTGAGAATAAAAGGGTTTGGCGGGATTTGGGTAGGTGTGATATCAGCGCATTGAGTGTACGTTGAAATCCCATGTCCAAAATTCGATCGGCCTCGTCAAGTACTGTATCATCCATGAGTTGCTGGTGGAACAGAATTCTAAACTAGCGCGTACCGAGCATCTGCAAGTTGTCTGATTCAAACCCAACTGTTTGATCCATATGCTGCAGAAGCCGGCCAGGAGTGGCCACAAGAATGTTCATGCGCGATAAACGGTCGCGTTCATCCTTCAATTGCTTGCCTCCAATCACTAGTCCAGCCGAGAAGCTGTGGTATCCGCCGATAGATCGTAAGACTTCAAATATTTGGACAGCCTGCAGAGTAACTTGTAAGAAGCGTGATCAGAAGCGCATTCGTAAGACGCACCAGCTCACGAGTGGGTGATATGATCAATGCACCTAGACCGTCTGACGGTCCCCACTTCCTTCTATAAAGGATCTCTAGCACAGGTATCAGAAATGCCAGAGTCTTCCCGCTCCCTGTTCGCGCTGCTCCAAGGATGTCTTTCCCTTTTAGAGACTCGGGCAAGCTCTTTGCTTGAATGTCCGTCATGTCCTTAAAGAATGCCTTCTTGAGACCTATGTTTTGTCAAAGCGTGTAACATGATTTTCGAGAAAAGACAGGCTCACCTCGCTTTGTAGGTTCTGATATAGGTAAATCATTGAATGATTTCAGATCTGCTGGTGCTACCTGCATGTCCGATCAGCAGCAGGTCCACCTAGGCAAAGGCTACTCACAAACTCTGTTGCAGCTTTCTCCAGGTCAGCAAGCCGCTGCTTCTCCGTAGTTTTTTTAATCTTCCCTGCGTTGACGGGTTTCTTGGCTTTTCCTTTCGCCTTCTTTGATTTCAGAAGATTTGAGGGACCCGCCTGAGCGCCCATGATGATCAGGGTAAAAAGGACGAAATTTGCATCAGTGCCTCTGTGACCTGAGCGCCTAAGCCGCCTAAGCCGGCCCGCAATTGGCCGCTATGATTTTCTTGCCCATTTCCCCTTCTACCACCACCACCACCATTTATTTTCCCAGTACGCTAGCCTCATTGTCTTCCACTTTACCTCCTCACTACTGGCGGATTTCTGACTTTTCGCACGCCGAGTGCTAGATCTGCCAATGTCGCCTATCCCGTACTCTAGACGCCCATACCACCACCATCTGTCAAAGCATGGGCGTTGAACTCAAAACTCAGGATGAAGTAAGGAGCCTTTTATACACTCATCCTTTCAGTCAGCCTGGGCTCATGCTCAAGCCGATCGTCCTGTTTTTACCTTCCATCGATGTCTTCGGGAGTGGTGAATCGTCGTAATCGAAGTGGGGTGCTGGGTTTTGCTCTGGCACTTTCGGCACACATTCCCGGCACACACGCTCTCAAGCGCACCATTGGTGCACTGGACCATCTTATAAAGAATGCGGCTGATACTTGTCTTGCCAATGGTACTGCGAGTCTGTTTCCATACCCGGACGGAAAGCCAGTGGGCTACGGTGCTGGAAAATGTCCTGTGCTCATCAGCTGCATCTACGCTGGACTCGACGGTGCGGATCAGGCAGGATTGTCTGCGGGTACGAGCATCGTGTGTCTGTTACCAACAATCTTGGCTTTAGTTGGTGAGTGGAGCTGCGAAAGTTGTTGCCTTCCGCAATTGAAGTTGATACCCATCTAACCTGAAGGTGCCGGTCCTATCGAGCTCATCCAACTCGCATTTGCCTCACCCATACGCGCGTTCGCCACTTGTATGTTTGGTGTCGGTCTGCCCTCTGGTCTGTTTCGCCAGCTGCGCACAGGGACGCATTCGGGCTCTTCCGAGATGCAGGAAACGCATGACCCCTGCACCCGCAAATGGCAGATTTATATCGCAAAGCCACACGCGAGCAAGCTCGATATAGCCAGAAGAGTTTTAGCTGATACCGTTATTGTTGGTTTAGCGAGCGTGATGCTCTGGAGAAAGTCAGTCAGACCCTCCTTTCATTCACAACCCATGAGCTTATCGAGCTATGCAGTTGGGTCATTGGCTCAATCACGATGGTTACTTTCCGTTGTGAGTATTCCTGGCTTCTGTTCTGTTGGCCCATGGCCTGCATCCTATGGCTCCTTCTATCCTCTTTGGCACTGTATATTATGGCCGAAAAGATCGATATTACGCTAAACGGCGAGCGTCGGACTTTTCTTGAGATGTTCCTGCTTCCATATCGTTTCAGTCCCACCACCCAAAGCAGTTTGCCGAACCCCTTCACGATGCCCCTGCCCTTCCCCGTCCCCCAACTTCCGTCGGACACGCCCTCGAGCCTCGCCTTTCCTGAGCCCCGGCCCGGACTGGACAGCCGATGGGCGTCTTCAGAACAACAAATGGCTCATGATGTGTACGGCCAGCCATCATCCAGCCCAACGAGTCCCAACCATCTCGTGCCCCAGCGCAGGCCTGCCTTCCCGGACACGCCCTCTCCCACGACTACCAAATTCCGACCTGATAGCTACACCACGACAAAGACTGCGATTGGCCTGGCGGCTCAGAGCTTTACTGTAACTATCAAGATGCGCAAGGAGCCGTTTTGGCAGTTCTACGAGGCGGGATTGGAGACTGTCGCAGTGGGGGTGTATCTTTACGCCACGATTGTGCTTGGGAGCACAATCTTCCTCACAGGTCAGACAGGGATCGAGTACACAGTTCTGATGGTGCTTAGCTTGGCAGTCATCCGAATTGTTGGGAATGTGATGTAAGAGGATAGTCACTGGACGTGGTCACGGATTTCTTCCACCATTAATCTGATACTCGCACGTTCAAATGTGGTGTTTCGCTTGTGTGTTCCAGACTCTGGCTCAATTAGCTCAAACATTTTTCGACTTACCAATATATCGTCAAGTCTCTCTGTAACACTACTTTAGGTTTAATGGCACTAATCATGGGGCAACATCGTCCATTCGCTGCATCAGCACTGGTTACTCCGATCATCGCACAACTGAACAAGTATGACCAGCACTTTATTTGACTTCAAATCTTCTAAAATTCAAATTTCTCAAATACAAACTATGTGTTTCATCAATATTTACTTTATTTTATTTTTGGAGGAGGTGTGGAATTCGAATTATCGCGAAGGACATGGACTGGGTGGGAAGGACAGAGTTCCGGAATCCTGGGTTCGATCCGGATAGGCATGCCGATAGGTCGTCACCGAGGACCCCGATCATCTAGCTGACTGGTCTGCTTGCCATCGAAACTCCACTTCGAATTCTTGACCCTGCTTCCTAGCTTTCAGCTGCACCCCTCATGGATTTCGCCCTTGTTGGCCTGCTTTTTCTCGCTTTGATATTGTTGAAGATCTCAAGAAAGTTCTTGTTCGCTTCCTCACCACTGCCCTCTGTTGCTGGCCCTGCGCGAGATAGCTGGCTTACAGGTACTTCTCACTGGCTTTCATAGCTTTCGAACACTTGACATATGGTCCTTCGCAGGAAACCTCCTGGGGCTCTTCCAAGACGGTCTTGCGTACAACTTTCAGCTGATAGAGAAATATGGTGGGGTGTTCAAAGTATTTGGGCTGCTTGGGGTGATTAGTGATTCACGTCACATAAGAGAAGTACTGGTACTGAAATGAAACACGTCTAGGATGAAGTGCTGTATGTTTCAGATCCGCGTGCCCTTCACTCGATTGTAGTGAAGGAGCAAGAGACCTTTGAGGAGACAGATATGTTCATCGAGTGAGTCCTTGGTTTATGTCCCTTCCGCACCCATACTAACCATTATTCTGAATCTTAGGGCCAACCGTCTTATATTTGGCGAAGGTCTCATCTCGACCCAAGGCAAGTAGCCATTCCAGCCAGTCAGGCATGTGCATCTGACTCGCGCATTACAGGCAGTCAACACACTAAACAGCGCAAACTCCTCAACCCCGTCTTCTCCCTTGCCAATATGCGCGATCTTCTGCCTATAGTGCAGCCCATCGCCGATAAGCTCCTTGCAATGCTTGTCTCGCAGCTTCCGGCCGACTACGGTAATTTGGCACCATCGCTCTGGAGTGGAGGAACTGACAATTCTTTCTGCCCGTCAGACAGCAAAGAAGTCGACATGGTTCCTTGGATATCGCGTGGATCTTTGGAATATGTGTGCCAGGCGACAATGGGCTACTCGTTCAACGCTCTCGACCCAGATATGCCCCACGAATACGCTGACGCTGTTAGACGCCTAACGTATGTATTCATCCGTAGTCTGTTTTTCTTATACTCTCACTGACACTACTTATATCAGACCCACGGTTCTGAAACTCGTGTGGCTGCGCCCCCTCATCCCTTTCGTCATCCGCAACTTCTCGCTGTTCTGGCGCAACAAGCTCGTCGACTGGCTGCCTATAACGCCACTCAAAGAGATGCGCAGCATCACCGACGTGATGTACCGGACGAGCCGCCGCATCTTTGAGGAAAAGAAGGCCGAGCTGGGGCCTGTCCTGGAACATGAAAAGGGGTCGCGGGGCAAGGATATCATGAGCATCATGCGTGAGTGCAACCCGAGCTGGTATCTGCGATAATCTCTGACGTTTCTCGACGACAGTGCAAGCCAATGCATTGTCTTGTGAGACAGAGCGTTTGACGGACTCGGAGGTCATCGGGCAAGTCAGGTGTGTACGCGGTTAACGGCTTGTCTCCCATATTAATATTGACGCTTGCTAGTACGATAATCTTTGCAGGCTTCGACAACACGGCTGTGGCCCTCTCTCGAGTCCTGCACATCCTCGCCAGCGAGCCTGCCATGCAGGCACGCCTGCGCACCGAGATTCGCCAAGCACAATTGGACCACGGCTCCGACCATCTCCCATATGGCGTTTTAGTTAGTCTGCCATATCTGGATGCAATAGTGCGCGAGACGCTTCGGATGCACCCGCCTACGTCGATGCTTAGCAGAATGTGAGTCCATGTTTTGTTCCATGCGACGAAGCTGATAGTATTCAGTGCACGAAAGGCCACGACCCTCCCTCTGGCGCACCCCGTCGAAACGCCCGCGGGCGAAAAGGTGTCGTCGGTGTTCGTCCCCGAGGGCACGGACGTTATCATTTCCATACTCGCGGCGAACCACAACAAGGAAGTATGGGGCTCGGATGCGTCAGTCTTCCGGCCTGAGCGATGGCTGAAGCGAGATGGTGCCGGGTCTCCGGGGGACGAGAGTGTAGGAGAGAAGCCGGAGCAGGATGGCGTGCGCTATCCTGGGGTGTATGGATCTACGTGCGTGCAGCGTTTGTATGTTCCGTTCTCTCTTGGCTAATACTGCTACCAAGGATGACATTCTTGGGAGGCGGACGGGCGTGCATGTGGGTCGACAGATTCATTACTCAGCGTCTTTTCAAATTGACCACTTGATATTTCCAGAGCCTTTAAGTTTGCGGAGATGGAGATAAGTGAGGCGGCACGCCATGATGCCAGATTCTCATAGCTGATTCTTTGTTTACCAGAACAAATCCTGCTGACATTATTATCCAAGGTTCACTTCGCACTCCCGTCATCTGTCGACGAAACTGGGAGGAAGAAGGAGATCTACTGGAAAATGAACGGCATAGATGTCCCCGTCGTGCGGCCGCCGCTGGGGGACGGCCAGACGGGGCAGCTGCCACTGGACCTGAGGTTGCTACGCGATGACGACTTCATGTAGACTGAATTTCCTGCTGCCTTAACACTAGATCCATTACCATTTGATCATCGCCGAGACCATATATCATCGTGTATACCTAGCTATGCGTGGTTGGCCCAAGGGAGGAGGGATCGGTGAACGATAAATTTGCGCATGATTTTGCGCATGATTTAGCCCTTCATGAGCTTGGTGTACAAGATTAGCATCAAGATCAGACCAAAGCCGACCATGGTGAGTGTGCACAGATCTTTGACGGCACTCGGACTGAAATGATTAGTGCTCCCGGTGAAGCTTGTTTTGAGCCGAGTTCGAGCGCTTACTTTTTTCTATGCCCTGTGCACAACCCACTATATACTACCCTCATATCTGCCAATGATTCGCTGGCCACATATCTCCTGAATCAAATATCAGCGGGTACGCCTCATCAGCAAGTTTCACGCTTGTATGCATGCACTTACTAACAATTCGTATAAACTTAGGCTTTTGTGACAAACATGCACATTAACGGGGACCGGCAGCGTCGCATTCAGTCCCTAGTCAAGCATCTCGAGGATCTTGCCGCTGAGAGGCAGAAGCTCGTCCTTCAGTTGGAAATTTTGGATGCAAAAACAACAGCTGCACGGGTTGAGAAGAACGCACTTCACAATTTAGACGCACCAATTGCAGTCTTACCCGACGAGGTACTCTCCCTGTTGTTTGAGGCAGGCAAGAACCTCGAACACATTCGTGATCCTTATCGCTGGCCAGGTTACTACCCATCCTTTGGGGATCTTGTCTCGGCCGTCTCTCGCCGCTGGCGGAGCGTCGCGCACGCCAACCCTCGGCTTTGGTCTACAATTAGGTTTACCCGTCTCGAGGGTCCCAGAGTCCATATGGGAGATCGAGAACCATTTAACTCGTGGATCGAATCAAAGTGGTGGCAGGATAGGGCTGCCAGCTACCTGGCCCGGAGCAAATCTTCTCCTGTAGATATTTACATCAAGGGCTTGCGAGAGGAGGATTTTACGCCCGACCTCCTTCAGCTAATTGGTGGTCATGTGGGGCATTGCCGAAGACTCCTCATGGAGCAAGTCCCTATGGTGTCCTTGGGACTGCTCATGGAATGCATGACATCGCGGTCGGTCCCTCTGCTAAAGTCGATTAGTCTGAGCCCGGACTCGGATGAAGAAGAAGCAATACACGTCGAAGCAGATGTTCTTCCACTGGGTGCGCCTCATCTAAACGTCGCACACCTCCATAAAATCGAACTGGGGTGTTTGCGATTCTTTATCTTCGCTTTCGCATCAGTGACGTCCTTGCGGCTCACACACTTGTGCATTAGACAAGACGAAGACTACCATGGGCTCCAGCAAGGGCTTATGGAGCTAAAGTCATTGACCCACCTGGAGATTCAATTCGAGGCTTTCGACCCGCCAGATAATCCTTTGGAAGACTCGGAGATCACAGCGCTTCCCACACTCCAATTTTTGCACGTTGACTATGGGGAGGACCCGGATACGTCGCAGACTGGTGTCGTGACGGAATTTCTCAATTCCATTTCGGCGCCGTCGCTGACCTCCCTTTCCATCAACGCATGGAACGCCTTCGATTCTCAGTTGATGGAACTTCATTTCCCAAAATTGGAACATCTGATCCTCATCGACATCGAGTTTGACGACGAAAACTTCGACCAGCTCGCTCTACACTTTCCCGATATTCAACGCTTGACCTGCAGACGTGGCCTGGAGGAGCTATACTGCGATCTAGAAAGTTTGCTCGGCCTACTTGCAGGCCTTATTAAAGTATCTAGCGGCCAACTGCCTTGGCCCCATCTTCGAACCATAGCAGTAGAAGATCCCGACCTCTGCTTGGATTACTCAAACAAACCCCTCGTTGTCAATGAGACCGATGAAGAACTTGGGGTCGACGATCTCATTCGGCTGCTGCATAAACGCGATCATCCGCTTTGCGAGCTCCTGGTACCTGCCTTAGCCATTTCTGACGGTAGGGCCGAGACTGTGGAGGAATTAAAAAAGTTTGTCGAGATTAGCGAGTACGCAGAGGAGTGGCCAACACCGTTTGAGAGGGGTCGATGTACTTGGCCACCGAGGTCCGTCGCTTTTGTATGCAGCCATGCTTATCACAAACTGACCATCTACAAAGAGAGTGAAACCTTCATAGGCAACCGCATATTTAAGAGGGATTCACCTGGTGTAGATGATGAAAACTACCATAGAATATGTTCGTAAATTAGCATAATCTCAAGACGAAGTCTGCAGTGCCTATTCTGCACTCCCATTGTCCACACCTACGCCTAAACCGTACCTCTTCAACTTCTCGAAGTACTTTTGAACCCGACTTGCTACTTGACGGGGCGTCCTTCGACCGCTCATCGCAATGGAAATTTTCTGCCATCTATGTGAATTATTTGTCAGCGTTACTTTCAACTTCGAGAACGGGGAATCCAACCGGTTCT